>PVJC01047524.1:0-12876 GCA_004026665.1 Murina feae
CAAACGACAAGTGCTGGAGAGGATGCGGAGAAAAAGGAACACTTGTGCACTGCTGGTGGGAATGCAGACTGGTGCAGCCACTGTGGAGAACAGTATGGAGTTTCCTCAAAAAATTAAACATGGATCTCCCTTTTGACCCTGTGATCCCACTTCTGGGAATATATCCTAAGAAACCAGAAATGCCAATCAGAAAGGACATATGCATCCCTATGTTCATGGCAGCACAATTTACCATAGCTAAAATTTGGAAACAGCCTAAGTGCCCATCAGCAGATGAATGGATTAGAACTCAGTCTTCTGAATGTTTAAACTTGACTGTAGTTTCTGTACACATGCAGTCCTTATCACTGTGCAGATCCCTTCTAAAACATAGCCTGAAATGGCCCACTCATCTCTCTCTACCATATTCTAAGTAATTTAATAATTACAACCCTTCATTAAATTTCAAGTCATAGTCTCCTTTCTCTAGTCATAGTCTCAATGGACTCATAAATTCAAAATCCATTCAATCTCTTATTCACTGACTTGAAATGATTGTGATATATGTGTGTGTGCACACTCACACAAATATTAAAAGGTTAAGAATCTGAAGTATCTGTCTAAATTATACTTGAGTGATACTTAAAAATATATAAAATATAGTTTCAATGACACCAAATGAAAAAATTAACAAATGTGGTAGAAAATTGTTTCTAAATCCACCAACCTTTACTTCCATTCCTTTTTAACAATCATTTTTGTTTCTCATAAGTTACATTTTAACAGCTAAACTGTAGTCTTTTTAAGTTCTTATAACATGTCATTTTAGTTTGTTGCTTGGGAAGTTGTCATTTTTGCAAGTGATGATTGATTTGACTCCAGGGCGCTGAGGCCCAGAGTTTTATCTTAATGAAGATTCCTTCTAACAATATGTTATTTTGGAGTCTATCATCATTACTTACAAACCATACAAAAGAGGTTGTCATAACAACCAAAGCTCAGTGTTCCAGATTTTCTGATTTAGTTTTTATACCTAAGTCATATCATCTCTCCTTATTGTTTAAAACCACCTCCGAAATAAATGAAATGTTTACATTTAGCATTAAAAAGGAATGTTTACAGAACCTCCTTTAAATAAACATATCTGACAATTCATATATGGATGTCTCTCAATACAAGTATGTTCATGTGTTACATCCATAATATATATTCAAATATATGATCTATTTCTATTCCCCACATATCTATCACCTTAAATTCTGCCTATCCTTCAAGACCCAAATTTGACAAAATTGTCTCAGATATACTAGATTCTCAGCTTTCCAATGCTCTCGTAGCTCTTTTTAAACCTCAGTTTCAGCACTTAATCCCATCCTAATTTGCACCTGATTTACCTATAAGCATCAGTCTTAATCCTAGGTGTCTGTGCTCCTGATATAGGGGAAATGTCACCTTGCTTTCTCAGTGTTTCTCTCAGAGACCACTGAAATCCATTAAAACAGAGGGCTAAAATGTATATTGAGTGAAACGGATATACCTTTGTCAAATAGTTCCTTGGGCAGAGCACAGAGTTCTGCGTTCATGGAATACTGACACCCTATGTATATATGGGAATGGGACTGCCTTCAGCTTTAGAGTTCAACATTCATCTTAATATATATTAAAATGAGCTCTCTGTAGAGTACTGTCTCTTACTGCCACTTGATTAACTATACTATAAAGTAATTTTATAATGCCAGAGAAAATGCTAAGTATTCAAAGACATCAAAAGACTTTACCACAAGTCTTAGAATATAGAGGTCTTAAGATTTTAAGACCAAAATTAAATTAAATGTAGAGATAGAGAAGTCAAAATACTTTCATGTTGGCTTGCCTCTTGGAGAAGTTTCATTCTCATTTCTTTTTGAAGTCACAATGTAAGATTCAGTTGCTGTATTTTACACATGTACACAATATAACAGAATTGCTATAGAAGCTAATAAAAGTGCACAAATAAAACAAGCTCATTATTGGAACAAAACAATTAAGGACAATGAGAAGCATTCTTTCCTGCATTTCATCTTCAAATACCTTTTATTAAACTAAGGCCCGATGCACGAAATTCTGGCAAGAGTAGGTCTTCCTTCCCCCAGCTGCCAGCACTGGCTTCCCTCTGGCACCTGGGACCTAGGCTTTCCTTGCAGCCCTGGCTTTGTCTGCAAGGTCATCTGGTCTAATTCGCATATTAGACTTTTATTATAGACTAGAGGCCCAGTGCAAAAAGTTTATGCACTCGGGGTGGGGGAGAGGTCCCCTCAGCCAGCCTGTGCCCTTTCACACACTGGAACCCCTCGGGGGATGTTCACCTGCTGGCTTGGGCCCACTCCCCAGGCGATCAGGCCTAAGCCAACAGTCAGACATCCCTCTGGCAGCCCGGGAACTCTCAGAGGATGTCCACTTGCCAGTGGGGAGCAGGCCTAAGCTGCAGTCAGACATCCTTAGCACTGAGGAGGCAGGAGAGGCTCCCACCACCAATGCTGTACTGGCAGTCATCAGCCTGGCTTGTGGCTGAGCAGAGCTTCCCCTGTGGGAGTGCCCTAACCACCAGGGGCAGTTCCTGCATTGCGCATCTGTCCCCTGGTGGTCAGTGTGTGTCATAGTGACCAGTCATTCCCAGTAGATCTGCTGTTAGGGTCAATTTACATATTACCCTTTTATTATATAGGATTATATAGGATAGAGGCCTGGTGCATGGGTGGGGGCCAGCTGGTTTGCCCTGAAAGGTGTCCTGGATCAGGGTGGGGTTCCCACTGGGGTGCCTGGGTGAGGGGCTGATGGCTGTTTTCAGGCTGGCCATAGCCCCTTCAAGGTGGATGTCCCCCGCCCCGGGGTGCCTGGCCAGCTTGGGTGATGGCCGTTTGCAGGCTGGCCATAGCTCCCATTGGCCCAAGGTCCCTGCGAGGCTGGCTGGAATCAGGTTTCTGGGGTTTATTTATCTTCTATAATTGAAACTTTGTTGCCTTGAGTGGAGGTCAGAGCCTGCCCAGGCAGGCAGTTTCCTCGATCGCTGGTGAAACAAAGCCTCCTGTTTGCTTCAGCTCTGTGGCTTCTATAATTAAAACTCTTGTTGCCTTGAGCGACCTAGGCAGGCATTTTCCTCCATCACGGGTGCAACGGAAGCCTCCTATTTGCTCTAGCTCAGTGGCTGCCGGCTCCCATCTTGGTTGGGTTAATTTGCATATAGTAACTCTGATTGGCTGGCGGGCATTGTTTGGCTGGTGGGCATGGCTTAGGTGTAACAGAGTGAGGGTCAATTTGCATATTACTCTTTTATTAGATTAGATACTCTTTTATTAGATTAGATATCCTATCCTTCAAATGTTCTAACCTTGATTAAACCCTCATATTCTCATTCTTAAATTATTTCTTCATGGTATTCTTCTTTCCCAAGTTCTCTTCTTACTAGGCCATTAGTCAGGTAGTGGCAAATTAATATTGCTCTTATCATCCACATGCTCACAATTGTAATGGGCTTTAGCCTACCAGCAACCCTAGACCTTAAGTTATCCTATTAACCCTGTCTCCCCCAACTGCTACCCCACCACAGCATTTCCTTTTTGCCACACATAACTATCTCGTTTCACTTTAGGGCACTCAATCCAAGGGCCTCTTCATATTTCACAAAGTTTTTCTTATTTTATCTTCTCTATACTGGGAATGATCTTAATTGAGTACCGACTGTTTACCAGAGACTTTGCTAGGTACTAGGTTAAATATACAGGAGTAGCCTTTAAGGATACTTCATTCTTTAATCTTTCCTGGTCAATCATTTTTTGGTCTTTTACTTATATGCTACTTAAGATACTCTGAGAAGAAAATTTTCTGATTCACTTAACCTGATGCTGCTTATTATTTTACTCCATATTTGATAGCTCTTCAATGGTATTATTTTATCTGTCTTATAAATGCCTTGAAAATGCTAGAACTGATACTAATATTCATATTTCCTAAAATAATACCACTTAATAGGTACAACCAAGACATCTTTATGCTTTAAAACCTTTGTATACAAAAATTACATACCCTATAAAATTCTAGAAGAGCCTAATTTAGGATGAAAAAGACCAGAATTGGTCCTTATGGAAGATGGAGACAAGGATGGACTGGCAAAGGGCATGAGGGAACTTTCTGCAGTTAAGATAAAGTTCTGTATTTTAATAGGAATTTGTATTATACAAGTGTATATATTTATCAAAGCACACCAAGTAGTCACTTAGATTTTATCAATTTCACTATTTGTAAATTTTACCTTTTTATGTCTTTGTTTTTATTTCATAGCTGTTTTATGCCTTTCATTCAGTTCCCTTATTAAATTTCTGGCAAATCTACCCTCCTTAGATATCTTGTAATTTCAAAGCTCATTGTGTCCCTTTTCCTATTTTTACCTGTCTGATCAGCTATTGCTTCAAACCAGCCAGCACCAACTCCTATTCTAAGTTTTTGAATTTTTAATTTAAGGTGCTTTTTCTTTCTTTAATATTTGCAAGTGTTAAAGATATTTAATTCACACTGAATTGTGTTAACATTTCTTCAGCTCCAAGGACGGTGTTTTGGAGGGAGTGGGGATGAGGCAAAAGTTTTATAAGCTGAAATAAAGTGCTATAAGTCTAAATTTGTTTTCTTCATATGATGATATTCATATATGATAATAAAAATATGATAATAAAATATATTATTTTCCTATACTAATAATACAATTACATGTAGCCAGAGTGAGAGTTTGAAGAGGCTAACTAGGTTTTTTAGTTCAAAAACATTCTTTTCTTGTGATATGGTGAAATATTACTGTTCCTTTAATCAATGTTTTCATGGAGAGGGTTTGGTATACCTGCTAATTTTTGACTCTTTGTTTTTACAGAAACTTTAATTTCTCCTTTTTGCCCCCTTTTCTTCTTTTACCAGCAAGCCTCCAACGGTGCACCTCCCTGATACATGCCTTTACTCAGATGTGGTGTCATTAGGTTCTGCTCATTTTCAAGTCATAGTAGCAGTTTTCCAATCCACAAGATTTCAAGCTGGTTCTCAATATTTTCCCATTCTGAATGAAACCAGTTTTTGAGTGATTTTATTTGTATCCCCACATCCTCAGTCCTCCTACTTCCAGCTCTCATTTATATCCCATCTGTCTCCACTCCATCTTTGCTCAAGTCTCCCTGGGGTGTAGGCTCTAGATATAATTTTGCTGGTTGGAATGTCTATTTTCCTACTGACAGGTAACTTAAGATGTGTGTGTGTGTGTGTGTGTGTGTGTGTGTGTGTGTGTGTGAGAGAGAGAGAGAGAGAGAGAGAGAGAGAGAGAGAGAGAGAGAGAGAGAGAGAGATTGATTCCCTACAGAGAGAGAGAGAGAGAGACTGATTCCCTACACCAACAAGTAATTCTGGGATACCAGCAGGTTAGGTTGTCTGATAATTCAACTCAATTCTGACACTATCTACCCAGACATATCACCAGATTCCATAGATAAAGGGTTCAGTCACATAAGATTGCCCTCCGCTTCAGATGCCAATTGCAAGCCCAGGTTGTGCTTCTGACACACTGGCTACAAACTGGAGGCTCCAATAACCTCCTTCAATTTAGGATCCCAACTGCAAGTGCAGGTTATTGCATTTACTCCTGACCAACTAGCTATAAATCACAAGTTCCCATGAACCCCTCTTTGGGTTTGACTAATTAGGACTCAGGAAATCTGTTTACTCAACAGAGTACTGTTCTGGCTCCCCAACCTGGAAGCTCTCTGAAAACTCTCCCTTTTGAGTTTTTATAGAGGCTTCATTACTTAGATGTGACACATTAACTTATTGTCCATTAGGGGTGGGGGAAAAATTCCCTACCTCTTCTCCCTTCCCCAGAAATCAAGGGGTGGGAAAGTGCCAACCCTCTATTAAAGGTCAGTTCCTCTGGAAACTGGCCCCCATCCTTTGGTGCTTTCCAAAAGTCACCTTTATGAACATAATCCCAGTTATGGTGGAAATGGGCTTATTATGAATCACAAAATACCCATTTCACCTTTATGGCTTTAAAGTCTTTTTTGGAACTGTGAGGACAGGAGACCAAATATTATAGTGAAAGATACTGCTATTACTGTCATTGCTTGAAAAATTCCAAAGGTTTTGGGAGATAAGCCAGGAACTCTGGATGAAGACCAAATATATATGAACATATATAGTTTGGTCATTTGAATGAAAAAAATATATATATACACACACACAAACACACACACAAACACATACACACACTAGGGGCCCGGTGCACGAAATTTGTGCACCGGGTGGTGGTGGTGAGCGCACACAGCCCGGCGGGGGACCCACCACTGACTGGACATACACAGCATAAAGCGCCCGCCCCCGGTCCGGCCCCAGGGGCAGACGCTTTGCACCGGGTGGCTGATGAGCGCAAACAGCCAGGTGACAGTGGATACGGCTGGGGTGAGGGTACTGGGCACCACCATCTTGTGGCTATGGGCGTGGCCATCTTTGTCTCTGAGTGACAGTTAATTTGCATATTACTCTTTTATTAGATAGGATATAGATATAGACATAGATAAATAGATATATATCTATACACACACATATATATTTCTTATAAATCACATCACAGTCACATTAAAGGTATAGATTATGGATGAATTTGCTTTCCCTACCAGTCACTAAGATTTTGCGGAGGACATGTGGGAAAATTTAGATTTCAAAGGTGTCTCAGTCCATTCAGGCTGCTATAACAGAATACCACAGACTGGGAGACTTGCAAATAACCGAAATTTCTCACAGTTTTGGAGGCTGGGAAGTCCAAGATCAACTTGCTGACAAACTTAGTGTATGGTGAGGGTGCCCTCAGGGGTCTCTTGTATGAGGATATTAATTCCATTCATAGGGGCTCCAATATCATGATCCCATTGGCTCCACCTGCAAATACCATTTACATTGGGAATTAGGTTTCAACATATGAATTGGGGGGGACACAAACATTCAGGAATTCTACATAGCAGGAATTTTTCCTTTTTCTGTGATTACTTAGAAATACTTAGAATTTTCTTTCTAAAATCCAGACACTTCCTCCCCCCCACACATAATTCATATTAAATCCTATAATGGCAAATATTGCAAGCCAGAGTTTTGTTGGAAACTCATCCTAATGTGTGCATCAGGAAGTATATTTGGTACTGTAATTGAGAGCAACGTCTCCAAACGCTTAGACTATTGAGGGAAAGGCTGCATTTGAGACTTTCAGATTATCTTGTTCTTTAATTAAGCAATAAAATAATGATACCTAGATTACAGTTTCAATTCTACTACACTGATTTTCTCAATTTCTGACTGTGAGAAAATCCATGGCTTTTCAAGCAGGTACATTTATGGAGGGAAAGAACTCCAAGAGTAGCCCAGCAGCTAAAGAGGAAAATTATAACCATTGAACCATTAATAATTGCTATCTTCTATGTCCAAAATATTGGTAATTTCATTTGGTTCAGCTTAGTATCTATCCTGTGTGGGAAAAACGTGATTGATTTTGGTAGTTAGCATGAGAGCTTAAGCATGAATAGAGATTACACACTATACAGTTCATAGATAAAATAGAATTGCATTGAGCAAAAGCTGTTAGAATGTAATGTGGAAATTTTGTTGATAATATTCATCTGAGCAGATCAGGATTAAGATGTAAGCATAATACATTTATTAATATATAGACATTTAACTGATCATCCCCTATCACTAGGCAAAAGGAAAGAATTTCATACACTGGTTCCACATATACTTGGAAATGCTATTAAATTCAATTAGTATTCATCTTACCTCCATCTATCTAAATGTATCTGTTGAAAGCCTAATATTTACGAAGCATGGTACTAAGTTGTGGAATCCAACAAAGAAAACACACAAAGCTTATTCTAAATAATAAGGAACCCTTTCAGAATCACGAGTAATTATTCAGTATCAGTAATTGTAATATCTGCCGTTTATCAAACCAGGAAAGCTAGGAGGAGGCAGTAAAATTTAGCAGGGATTATTTGAAAAGCTCAAGTAAGAGATGACTTTGTGTAGGAATGTTACTGAGAGTTGTATTGCCTTTCAATGTACAACGTACAATGAAGGTAATTGGACAAGGGAACAAGTGTGTTCTGGCATGATGCTGTGCTAGAAGGGACCGATTTTCTAATTTTCACAAAGGTGTCCAATGGGCAAGTGAGGTACATCAAAATGAGAGATAAGGTGGAAAGGCCAGGTACATAGCAACTCAAAACTGCAGCTCAAAAACCACTTGAAAAGTCAAAAGCTAATTACTCCCATCATCCTGGCCCCTGTTCACATTTAGTAATGCTGAAAAGAGATCTTTCCTTACCCTGAGTCAGGCTTTTGTGTGGCACCCAGATTTGTAGCTGTAGATACAATGAATTTTAAATCGGAAGAGTACTTAGATCATCGAGTTCACACAGAATTCTACAACTGAACAACAAGAGATGTAGAGAAGTAATCCTTTTCAAGGTCATATGGAGCACCCAAGTATTTCAATGAGGGTAGGCCAAGGTTTGCTGCATTAACAAATAATCTCCAAGCCCCAGGGTCTTAAAATAATGAAGGTTTCTTGCTCACTTTATACATTTGACAAAAGGTTGTACTCACTAGTATCTCAGGAACCAAGGTTGATAGAGGATATAATCCCAAGGGTAGGAAGAAGGAAATTTGGTAAATTGTAGTCTTTGAAAGCTTCCATGAAGTAAAACACATTATTTCTGCACATATTTTCATTTGTTAAAGCAAAGAGAACAGAATTCGATTCTGCCATGCACATAGAGTAGAAACTGGGATGTTTTTGAAAAGCCCTAAGAGAAGGACCCAAATGGCTTATATCCACATTCAAATATGAATTCAAGTAGCCTCCCTAAAATCAACAATAAATTATATACTCACTAAAATAATCTTCACAGTACCAATACAAATATATAAAAAGTGGCTATATTCATTCTGGTTTATAAAATTTCAATAGCTATGGGAACAAAACTATTTTATAATACATTTTTAAAAAAAGTGTTGACATGAATAGAGTATAAGTCTTGTCAAAATTTCTACTGCCTGCTATAAATTATATTCTATTGAAAGGAAACAGAAAAAAAGTATAACACTATTTCTCCTCTCTTTTATAATCAGCTTGCTAAGTTCTAAAGACTTGTAATATGGACTTTATTGGATAGCCTATATAATAAAAGGGTAACATGCAAATTGACTTAGCAACCGGTCGCTACAATGCACACTGACCACCAGGGGGCACTCAACACAGGAGCTGCCCTTAGTCTGCAGGCCCTAATCAGGTGATCCGGGGCCTGCCAGCCAACCTCTTGGTCCTTCCCCCTGACCGAAAGGCTTCGATCGCCTAATGACAAATGGGAAACCGGGGTGGATGGCTGCAGGGGTTGGGGCTGGCTGCCGGCAGCTGGGGAAGATGGCCCTGATCACAGGCCAGGCCTAGGGATCATACCTATACATGAATTTCGTGCGCCAGGCCTTTAATACTAAAATAAAGGCTTATTACATTTTTACATTTGGGTTTATCTTTTCAGGGTCTTACACAAAATAGCTACAGAAAGTATCTTTTGCACACCCAATCGCCACTTTCTTCTCCCTTTCTAGTAGAATCCTGATTTGTTTTGTGTTCCATCTTCCACATAAGAGTTGGAAGTAAACCCTAATTGCTCAAATCTAAGGACTGTGGTGCCTGCCATCCCATTTGTTAGTGTTATGTTTAGAAAAGGACAAAAACTGGTGAATGAGTCTTCTGGTGGGTTTCTAGGAAACCTTTCTTAAAAATAACTTGAAACAGTAATTTTTCTTTCTGAATATTGTCCAGTCTGAATGGAATACCTATACTATAGCAGTTGTCTTATGAGAAGGAAATTGTTTAGGAACAGGCTAAGACAGGCCCAGTAAAGCACTGAGCTGTCTCCTTAAAAGAAAACAATGCATTCCTTAATTCTTTAAGCCAGTGCTTCTTATTTGCTGATCTGAAACAAGATCAATAGCTACTGTTAGAATACAAATTAACCCACACTTTCTTTAATCAAGGAAGGTTGCCTACAAAGTATGTAGATAGAGTCAATGGTATGGTCAGTGATAGTTCAGAACTGTTACATTTTCGCATAATCTGAGTTTGCAGTAATTGGAATATTTCAATATATACTTGGAGAACCCAACTCAGCAAGTTACCTAGGAAAAGTTCATTTATATTGAGAAAACACTGAAACATATACCATTTTGGTGTATGGACTAGGAGGCCTGGGGTTTGCTCTTTTTAGGTAATTTTAGCATTCTTGGCTTCAATAATCCATTCAGTAACTGTGCATTGACTAAATTATATGTGCAAGATACATGAATAAAAGCCTCTCTGCAAGCTGGTATGGAAGATATGTATGGAAATCAATCATTACAGTACATGCTGAGGTAATCATAAAGCTGTTTCCTGGGTGTTTCACATTCCATATGAAATGTTTGGGGTAGTGGGGAGGAGTCAGCAGGGAAAAGCTTTACAGAAAAGAGGGCACTTGAGCTAAGTTATGGTACATAAAACCATGGCAGTTGTGTGGTCAGGGTGACATGCTAAGAAGCTGGTTTTACTGATGGTGACAGCTTATCATATGACAACCTGCATTTTAGTACTGACCCCAGGCATCTTTCCATTGCTACTATCAAAGGATCTGCTGGACAGCTGGTTAAAACTGTAGCTGGAGGAATTGAAAATACCAACCTAAAACTGCAAGAACAGCTCTGGGATTAACTTGAGCAATTTATACTATCAGCATTTTAGCTTGTATTATATTTTTAGAATATGGGGGAATATATATTTATATTTTTACAAAATTAATATTCAGTAATTTTAAAAAGTTCAATCCAACACAAAAAATTTATTCTGGAGTCACAAGCTAGTATGAAATTGTGGTAGTTTTGTGTGTCACACTGGCTGGGCCATGGTATCCAATAATTGGTCAAACATTGCTATGGATATTTCTGTGAAGGTGTTTTTTTCATTCTTCTTCATAATGTGGGTGAGCCTCACCCATTGTTGAAGACCTTAACAGAAAACAAAACACAAAAACTTCCCTGGAAGAGGGAGGTCTTCCAACAGATGTTTCGGACTAAACTGTTGCTCTTCAGTGATCTCTCCAGATTTTGGACCTGTCAAGCCTCCACATTTGCACGAGCTAATTCCTTAAAATAAATCTACGCACATCAGGTTGCTTATTACTTTGGAGAACCCCAATACAAAAACTGAACATTTGCCTGCCCTCCATCACTCCATATACTTACACAGTAAAACCAGCCTATTGAAGCCTTTCTATGGGAGTGGAGCAATCCACTACTCCTGCCTCAGGACAGGTTTTTCTCTTTCATATACAGCAGGTCCCTGAATGTTTTTGTTAGAAAATATTCTGGGCCAGCGCCACTGTGATTTACGCCTTCTTCCCATTTTTTTTCCTGGGTAGTGCTTGGATTTCCTTCTTCATCCTGAAGATGTGCACGGTAACTGCATGTCTCAGTTGTGACAGTGGAACTGTGTGGGTGTGTGCTGGGATGGAATGCCTTGCACCTGGACTGCCCAAATCAGCTCCAGCCACCAGCAATCCTGAACTGGAATAAGCAGGTTGGAAAATAATTATCTCCTATTTTTATTAATCTTCCTTACCAGTTAACAGCCACGTGTCCAAAATGGAAATCATCCCCACACCATAATACTTTGAATTAAAAAAAAATCAATTTGCAATGAATATCATAAAAATATTACAAGTCGAGTGTTCTTAAGTATTTTCAGTTGAAAATTCTCATGAAATGATTTTAAATCATCTATATACGCTTATGGTGTATAAAGGGTTAAATGTATGTACAGCTCACATTTTATTAAATATTATAAGTGTTTTGAGTCTTTAGTGTCTTAGTGTTTTATGTTTTTTTTTTTGTACCAGAAATATGCCATTGGAACTCATTTAACGGTTTTGTTTTTGTTTTAAATCACTGCTTAAAGTCGCAGATCCAACCTCTAGGCAATCATACAGTATGATTTCACATTATCTTAGCAAGACAAATTTAACAAATCAGATGTTTTCTACCTACACCTTGCTGTCCAATACCAAGTTAACTTTTGACTCTTGATGTATTTTAAGTCAGAAAACACCATTCATTTAGATTAGAACTTGCCAAAGTAAAATGTTTTTTATATAGCTCGTTGCTTCTCAAAATAAGGTAAGCTCTATCCCCAGAGACAGCTAAATTATGCGATTTCATTCCATTTCAAATACTGTATTTCTTTTCAGTTGAAATAAGACTAATATTGGCTAGTGGCACATTTATGAAGACAAAAATTTGAGTTTTAGGGAAAAGTCCTAGAGGAAAGCATGAAGCTCTTAAACTTAATCTGTACACAACCCTGGTTTTCCGCATAAGTAACTATCACTGAGGGAGAAAAACTGACGCACTCCTTCAAAGTAAAGGGGAAGACTGAAAGTAATTTTTCTCTCCCTTTAAATAAAAATCTTCTATAATAAAAGCGAAACATGCAAATGTGACTGTTACCACCAGCCAATCAGAGTGACTGTATGCAAATTAACCCAGCCAAGATGGAGGCCAACAGCCAATGAGAGCGGCTGTATGCAAATTAACCCAGCCAAGATGGAGGCCAACAGCCACGGAACCAGAGCAAACCAAAGGGTTCTGTTGCAACTGCCTGCCTATGCTGGCAGTTGGAAGTGGCACCAGGGCACCAGGGCACCAGGAAGTGGGAAAGCAAGGTGGCGGGCCAGGGAGCGGGTAAGAGGTGGCAGGGGGTCGGCGGCCTGCTTAATGGGCTTCCCAGGCCCTTTGTGGGGCATCGGGGAG
>PVJC01047525.1:0-12871 GCA_004026665.1 Murina feae
TCATTTCTTAACACTTCTGAAGTAGTCTACAAGTGGTTAAGTTAAAATCAAAATAAAAAAATTATTGAGTTAAAAAACAACAACACTAAACATGAGATTTTGTGCTGACATCTTTTACACAATAGGTCTTTGAAAAAGAAGCTGCACAGAACTTGAATTTGTGGCTGATCAGACAGATGCTGAATGTGTTAAAGAAGCTTTCACTTGGGGAGGGGAAGTGGAAAGAAAAGAAGATTCTTTTTGAAATGTAGGTTAAAACAAGGCGTTTTTATAAGAAGCCTCAGATGGTATGAGGGGAAAAAATTATTACTCTAACGAAAGGTTCCTCAACCTTGGTGCTGTTGACACTTTGGACTGAATAATTGTTTGTTGTGGGGTCTATACTGTGTGATGCAGAGGGTTACACAGGATCCCTGGCCCCTACCCACTAGATGTCAGCAGAAACCCACCCCTAGCCCCCTAACTGTGACAATCAAAAATGTCTCCAGACAACCCCATATATCCTCTAGGGCAGCGGTCGCCAACCTTTCGGACCTCAGAGACCACCAGTGTCCACAGACCACCAGTTAGTAACCACTCTCCAAAGGTTTCCTTAAACCAATGGTCACCAACCTTTTGGACCTCATGGACCAACGGTTGGCGACCACTGCTCTAGGGGACAAACTGCCGCTAGTTGAGAACCACTAGTCTAATATTTACTTTTACCAGCTAATCTTTCTTTCTTCTTTCAAAATAAGCCAGCAAGTATTGCATGGGCCATACTTTATACTAAAGTAATCACTCATTGTTTACCTAAAATTAACCTGGGCATCCTGTATTTCTATTTGCTAAATCTGACAACCCTGTGTATGACAAAAATAAAAGATTAGGGATGCCACAATCTCATGCGAAACATGTCCCTGTCCACTTCCACTGTGCTCATTTAAACAAGCTAACAGATAAAAAAAAAGAAGATATATCAGAAATTATTTGATAGGCCCATTCTATTTAAACTCCAGAGATTATATCATTTGGCCTTACTAATGACAAACTGTGTTACAGTTCTGTGGACTTACCATTGGGATCTTTCCTTAATAGAGTATTCATGACGGTAGCATGGAGTTTCACACTAGTCCACTCTTTCACTATTAGTCCAGATGCCTGAAAACGTTCTAGGACTCGATCAACTAATTCCTGCAGCCTGGTGAAATGGAAGGAAGAAGTATAAGAATCTTAGTAAACCCCTGAGCCTCTGATTACTAATTCAACATTTAGGAAGCACCTGCTCTGGGCCAATCACTGTACAAGGCCCTGCATAAGAAGAGAAATAAAAGGCTGCAGTCCCTACCATCATGAAGCTCATCGCCTTATAAAGAAGGCAGATATGGCCCTAGCAGATTTGGCTCGGTGGATAGAGTGTCGGCCTGCGGACTAAAGGGTCCCGGGTTCGATTTTGGTCAAGGGCATGTACCTTGGTTGCAGGCACATCCCCAGTGGGTGTGTAAGAGGCAGCTAATCGATGTTTCTCTCTCATTGATGTTTCTCTATCTCCTTCCCTTCCTCTCTGTAAAAAAATCAATAAAATCTATTTTTTTAAAAAAGAAGGCAGACATGGAAACAAATAACTACAAAACATGATGGTGAGTATTCAGGGAGAGATCAACTGTACATGGAGAGGACGAGGTTTTCACAGGAAGTTTAAACATGGTCTTGAAGAAACATGGAAGTTTATTATTTTGAGAATAGATCTCAAGAAGCTAGGCTCAACAGAATTGCCTAAAAGAAAGGACTTTGATTCATCCATTCACGGAACCAAAAACTAGTGTGGCTGATGTATTTCTGCCAGGACCAAGCGAAGTCTGGTACAACTCTTATGATATTTGCTCACTGGGAAGGAGTATACATGCGATTATGCCAGCAGCACTGGACACTATACCATCGTTTCAATGAGGTGGAATTACAGAACCAATAAAGACCCTACATAATAACCTAATACGCTAAGTGTGGAGTGCAGCTACAGCGTTTGGACAGGTTCAAATCTTGGACTAATGAGAGAGCATGATCCTCTTGTGGCAAAGTCACACGCAAGTCCCAGCACAAACTTGTGGTCCCAGGAGGTTGAGTGATGTGGGCTTGATAGAGCTCAGGGGCATGTAATTGAGTAAGATTAGGAATCTGTAAGAACACTGTAAACATCCTGACCACACCCTTACTTTCCTTCGTGGAATCTAGCTATAAAATAAAGACTCAGCTTGCAGGCCTTGGCACTGTCTCTCTAATCAGAGGAAAGTGCCCCACGTGGCCCCAGCTTTATTCTTTTGGCTGTCCTTTCTAATCCTTCACGCCCCCCACCCCTCAGGTTCACCCATGGCCATGCTGGTGCAGCACACTAAGTGTCTGTTCGTCCAGGTGGCCGTTCAACCAAAGTGTAATATGCTAATGATATACTAAGGCCACTCAACCACTCGCTATAATGTGCACTGACCACCAGGGGGCAGAGAGTTGACCAGTTGACCAGTCACTATGACATGCACTAACCATCAGGGGGCAGATGCTCCAACCTGTAGGTTAGCTTGCTGCTGGGGTCCAGCCGATCGGGACTAAAGAAGATGGGCTGGACACACCCTGGAGCCCTCCTGCGGTCCCTCCTCTGCTTGCCAACCTCCCACGTTTCCCCCAACCTTCTAATCATATACTGGTGCCTCAGCCTGGCTGGCACCCTCTTGCAATCCGGGACCCCTCAGGGGGTGTTGGAGAGTCAGTTTTGGACTGACTCCGCAGGCCAGGCCAAGGGACCCCACCGATGCACACACCAGGCCCCTAGTCCTATATAATAAAAGTCTAATATGCAAATTGTCCCTTCAGGTGGTCATTCAACCAGGAGTTTGACCAGGAGTTCAACTGGGACTTCAACTGCTCCCTCTGATGTGCGCTGACCACCAGGGGGTGACACAGAACACGGTGGGTATTGGCAATGCAGCACTGGCAGCGGGTGGCAGTTGAGGCGTTGCCGGCCCCAGTGGACCCCAACCAGAGCAGTACCATGGCAGGATGGTGAAGCAGGTAAGCGGGCAGCACCAGGTCAAGGCGGGTGCGAGCAGAGCCTGATCACCTCACCAATCGCCCCACAGACGATGACCAGCAGTGGTGGCAGGGGGCCTGGCCCCAACTGATCGCCCCTCAGGCAGGATGGTGGAGCAGGTGAGGGCGCGGTGCCAGGCCAAGGCACGATGCCAGGCGGGGCTGCAGGGCTGCAAAGCTGGGGGCGCAAGCTGGGGCCCAATCTCCGCAGGCCACCCTGAGGCACCCCACCTGTACACAAATTCATGACCAGCCTCTAGTAACTACATAAAAGAATATCCACAGCTGCAATTGCATGACTGATTCCCCGTGGACTCCCGTCAGGTGGCTCTAAGGACTACAGGTTTTGCAGTGGATGAGCTCTACCTTAATGATGGCCACTCATTCTATTACCTCCACCAGAAGCACTTTCTGCATAGGAAATCTTCATTCTGTTCAGGTGTTTTGCTCAACAGCTTGGAGAATGCCCTTTAACATTTCTTGCAAGGCCAGTCTAGTGATGATGAATTTCTTCAGCTTTTTCATCTGGAAAACTATCTCTCCTTCAACTCTGAAGAACAACTTTGCCAGTAGTTCCAACAAGAGGGGTCATTATCCCAGCAAGTATGTGGTGGAGAGGATCTTGGTCCTAGGCCTCAGAATCAGCAATCGTCTGTGACCACCCACTCACCTGATGATAAAATGTAGCCTGTGGCTTTTACATGTCGTGCCAAAACATCCATCCTGAGCCCAAATAAGCTCTCACTGAACGCTGGCCCTGACTGGGAGGTCACATCAAAAGACAGAGCATGCCCTAGCCTGTTTGGCTCAGTGGACAGAGCATTGGCCTGCAGACTGAGGGGTCCCAGGTTCGATTCCAGTCAAGGGCACATGCCCAGGTTGCAGGCTCGGTTCCCTCATGGGGGGCGAGCAGGAGGCAGCCGGTCAGTGGTTCTCTCTAATCATTGATGTTTCTGCCTCTCTCTCCCTCTCCCTTCCTCTCTGAAATCAATAAAAATATATTAAAAAAAAAAAAAAGATTGAGCAGTGCACCTGGGGACAGAATGAGGGGAGGAGCCTGCACCTTTCAACCTTTCCTTACCTAGCCTTATTTGAGATTTGTGCTGCATACTCATTGACTTTCCTGGCTCAGAAATAATCTTTGATTAGTCACTAATGTGCTAATGAATAATGGATTTCATATGTTTTAGATTTTACATTTCTAGATGTACTAGTACCAAACATCACTTCTTTTATTGGACTCAAGTAGCCTTGAGTCATGTATAGAGTTCATGTTCTGTTGCTTCTTGGGCCATGGCCCTGTGGTAAGCAGTGAGCTGCTTCTCCTTAAGCATGGCGGGATGGGTTTGTTTTATGCAAATTAACCCACCATCTTTGTTGGGTTAATTTGCATATTCACCCTGATTGGCTGGTGAGCATAGTGAAGGGATGATCAATTTACATGTTTCTCTTTTATTATATAGGATGCTTCTTTAGAGCATGAATTATAAAAGGCACTGAATATACAATGCTGAAAAGACATATTCTCTGCCCCCAAAAATCTATTTGGGAAAAAGAAGCAGGAAAGACAGCAAGAAGGAAAATAGCATTTGGACACAAAAAGGTGAGTAACACGAGAGAAATTTTAGACACAAGAAAAAATACTAACAAAAACACATATGATCCTCAATAAGCAGTGCACATGCTGGCTGGGGGCCTAGGGCAAGTATAAGATAGTAGAAGATCAAGTTGAACGATTAAGATGGTTTCATACCAGAAGGTCTTGAATACTAGACTGGGGAATACGAATGACTTCAAAAGATGATGTGAAATGATGGGAGATTTTTAAGCAAGTAAGTTCTATGGTATATAGGCTATAGCTTAGGAGGACTAATGTTGCAGTATTTCATAGGATCTATAAACATTGACATAAAAGTAATGTCTAGGTAATATTTCATACGAATGAACTGTATAACAATATGCATAATGTGATCCCATTTGTGTAAAATAATATGCACAGACAAGGACTCTCAGCAGTGTCTGCTCTGCTTATCACCTACTGGGGAAGAAAACTGGGAGGGTCAGGGTAAGGGAAAGAGAGCCATTTAATTTTCACTTCATCCATCTGTAAAGCTTTTTTTTTTCCATTGATTTTTTTTTGAGAGAGAGAGAGAAACATGGATTTGTTCCACTTATTTATGCATCCATTCTTATTTGTGCCCTGACCGGGGGATCAAACCCACGACTTTGGCGTATTGGGACAATGCTCTAACCAACTGAGCTACCCAGCCAGTCTTGCAAGGCTTTATTTTTAGAAGAGAAAACAATGCGACAAGAAGTCTGCCTGTGAAAGGAAGATAGTACAAACTGGAAGGCAACTGGAAGACAGTACAGTGATGCTGGGCTGCACAGCTGTGGGGTTTAACTCTAATTACATACATATGTACACCTCTCTCTTCTTCTTTTCACCAAACTTCTTTTCAACAAAGAAGTCTGTCTCCAATTATTTTTAATCGCCTTTGTCTGCCCCATTTTAAGTACAGGCTTTATAGTGAAACAGAGCTAGGTCAAACCATAATTCTACCACTTACAAACACATACTAATTACTACTAACTTTGACCTGACCAAGTATACTGAGTATACCTAAACAAGTATAACACGCCTGTTATAACTATGTTTTTTTTATGTTAAATTTACTTTTAATGCAAATTGTTTACTTTTTTAAAAAATGCTCGCCCAAGTACATTTTTTCCATTGATTTTTAGAGAGCGTGAAAGGGAAGAGGGTGGGGGAAGGGGGTGAAGACATAGAAAGAGAGAAGGAGAGAGAAACGTCGATGTGAGAGACACACATGGAATGGTTGCCTCCTGCATGTACCACAACAGGGGCAGGGGATTGAACCCACAACCCAGGCATGTGCTCTTGACAGGAAATCAAACCTGGGATCCTTCTGTGCATGGGTCAGTGCTCTAATCACTGAAAAACACCAGCCTGGGCTACTTTTATTTTTTAAATCTAGAATTCATTGATTCTAGACAGAGAGGAAGGGAAAGGGAGAAAGGGAAACATTGATCTGTTGCCCAATGGGGATGGAACCCATAACCTGGGTATGTGTCTTGGCTGAAATTGAACCCATGACCCTTCCGTGCACTGGATGACACTCTAACCAACTGAGCCACACTGACCAGGGCAACAAAAATGTTTTTTAAATATCAGATAGGTGAAAAGAAAAAATTAATATCCAGAAATAACCACTGATAAAATTTTTATATATTCAGATTAACTGATTTCTCTCCCGACTTTTTAAAGGGGAAAAATTAATATATATTAAAAATTGTTTTGTAACCTGTTTTCATCATATAAATACTTTATAATGAACATTTTCCTTTTCCTCTCCCAATATGATTTTGATGAATATTTAGATTTTTCTGGTATTTACTGTTATACACGATACTGTAATATCTCCAAATATATTTTTTTATTGATTTTGGAGAGGAAATGAGTGAGAGAGAGAGATAGAAACATCAATGATGAGAGAGAATCATTGATCAGCTGTCTCCTGCCCCCTACTGGGGATCGAGCCCGCAACCTGGGCATGGGTCCTTAACTGGAATCGAATCCGGGACCCTTCAGTCCACAGGCCAGCGCCCTTCCACTAAGCCAAACCGGCTAAGGCAGTATCTCCACATAGACATCTGTCCACGTATCTGATTAATTCCATTGGAAAAATTTCTATAGGAATTAGCAAGTCCAAGAAGTATTAAGTAAAACTCTTGAAATAAAGTGCCAACTTGCTTCCTGGAAAGTTTGTACTAACTTAAGCTCTTACCAATAGTGACCTTCTCATGTCACTTATCAAACACCTATTTAGTTCTCTTCTACTTTTAAAATTTGTGTTTTCTTTTAATAGCTTAGTTCTTAAATAGATTTAAGGTCCTTAAGGTAAGAGTCCTTTTACCCATTTATATCCCTCATTTTGTCTAAAATTAGAGTGCCTAGTACTTTGTTAGTACTAAACTGTTTATTTTGGGATATTTATCTTTTGTCTAACTACTTGTTAGCCCTTTTACTGATCTCTTACAAATTTTAGAGCTTCTCTTAGTAGACTATTACATGATCTGCAAATGACAATTTTTGTCTTCTTGTCTTTGTTTTATAGCTTAAGTATAATTAGCCTCAAGTTTCAGAACAATGTATTTGACAACCATGTTTTATTTTTTATTATAATGGAAATAATCACTGCTAAATTTTACTAATAACTTGATAATTGTAGATAACTTTGTTTTATTCTGGTAAGAAAATGTGATTTGTAAGATACCAACTCATTGAAATTGAATAAGTCTTACTTTATGATCTATTACGCAAACTTTTTAACTGTTAAAATCTTCTGTATCTTTACTGATTTTATAGCTGCTTGACCTTCCAATAGTTGCAATCTCCTCCTATAATGCTGGGTTTCTCAGTTTCTTCCCAATAAAATATTAATTATACAAAGTTGGCTTAATCTATTTTGAGGCTGTTCTGTTTACTCATACAAGTTTAGAATTATTACATCTTCCTGGTAAATTGAAGCTTTTATCATTATGTAACAGTCTTCTCTATTGTTAATAACATATTTTTCTTTAAGCCTATCATGCTTTTCATTCTGTTACTTTCTTTTGGTATTTGCCTAGTTTATCTTTTTCCTTTCTATTATTTCAACTGTTAGGGAGGGGGGGGAAATTTTCTCTAACCTTCAAGGTTCTTTTTTGCTGGTCTTATAACTAAATCTACATGACACTTATTAATAAGAGAAAATAATCAAATTTAATTACATAAGTATGTATGGGAAACCCACGTACATGAGTGTCAGAAATCCCCCACATACATGAGAGGTTCAAAGACAGAAAGGGAAAATAAGGTATTATATGACATTCTGAACTAAGGATGAGGTAAGGCACCTTGGGACTTCAGAGAAGAGGAAGGTCGTTTGCAGGACAACAAGAGCAAATGTTTGGTAATTAGAAGCTTTCCCTGTCATATAGATAGGTCATAAGAGGTTACTTCTGATGAGAAATCTGACTATGAGCAAGGCCCTTAACATAAATTCTTTTAGAAAGAGGTAACAGTTTCTCATGAGCCTGCAGAGTCTCAATTGACTTCAGCTCGAAACAATTCACATGCCAAAGTAGCACATTTTGGGGAGGCCTGTTGAGAATTTCACTTCATGCAGTGGATGTATCTCTAGTAAAGAGCCTATAACGGGGTTTTGTTTATATCTAATCTTTTTTTAAAATATACTTTTATTGATTTCAGAAAGGAAGGAAGAGAGAGAGAGATAGAAACATCAATGATGAGAGAGAATCATTGATTGGCAGCCTCCTGAACTCCCCCTAGTGGAGATCCAGCCTGCCACCCAGTCACTGTGCCCTTTACTGGAATCGAACCTGGGATCCTTCAGTCCACAAGCCAATGCTCTATCCATTGAACCAAACCAGCTAAGGTTATATCTAATCTTATAATACCTTAATCTTATAGAGTCTATGACATGTGTGCTAAACAGACCTAAAGAGCAGCTGCAAAAAGCCGCCCCTCTGAGCTGCCGTCTCAGAAGCGTTCAGGGAAAGGACAAGTGAGGACCTTCCAGGGCATTGTTTTCAGAGACAAGTCAGAATCCAGATGGGGAGTCTCCGCTTAGGTCTTTAGCCAAGCTAGACAGAGAGGAGGCCCAGAGACATGGGAACATTCTGTTCCAGTTTCTGTACTGGCCTAAGGGACAGAGACAAGAACTGGGGTTCGGTACAGGAGAGTAGGGTGGCCTGCAAAGTAGGGGCCTGAATAGAGTGAAGCAGAGTGATTGAGGGGAGGGGAGGGGAGGAGAGGAGAGGAGAGGAAGATGGGGAGGAGGCAGGGAAAGGAGGGGGCTGGGAAGGGAGAGGGTGGGGAAGGGGAACGGGTGGGAAAGGAAGGGAATAAGAGGGGAAAGTAAAAAATAAAAAACAGACTTGAAGGCCCACATTAGGAAATATTCACTAGTTTATTTCATGAAACACTGTAATTCCATGTATATTTTTCATATAGCTTTACGTTAACTGCATGTCTATAAGACTATCACAGATAATAGTATTACAACAATAAAGTTTATACTAGTACTGACAAAAATTAAGTAAATCCCATAAAAGAGGATAACAAAACAAATTAACAGCAGTCAGGCTGAGTGACTACGATGTCCTATAAAATTACAAGGTTAATCAAGGGAATTAAAACCATGACTTCAATCATTTAAAAAGTGAGTCAGTCCAAAAGAATTGAAAACAGTTCTATTCAAATAGCCAAAAGGTAGAAACAACCCAAATATGTCTATCCACTCATGAATAAACAAAAGTATTTCCACACAATGAAATACTACTCAGCCATGAACAGAAATGAACTACTGCCTGGCCAGCTTAGCTCAGTAGTTGAGCATCAACCTATAAACCAGAAAGTCAAGGTTTGATTCCCTGTGTGGGCACTTACCTGGGTTGCAAGCTCAATCCCCAGAGAGGGGTATGCAGTAGGCAACAGATCAATGCTTCTCTCTTATCAATGACTAGGGGCCCAGTTCACAAAAATTTGTGCACTCGGGGAGGGGTCCCTCAGCCCAGCCTGTGCCCTCTCACAGTCTGGGACCCCTCAGGGTATGTCCACCTGCTGGCATGCCTGGCCAGCTTGCGTGAGGGGCTGATGGCTGTTTGCAGGCTGGCCAAGCCCCCCAGTGGGAACCCTCACCCCATAGGGTGTGGCCAGCCTGGGTGAGGAGCTGAGGGGTATTTTCAGGCTGCCCACAGTCCCTTCAAGTTTTGGGTCCCTACTGGGGTACCTGGCCAGCCTGGATGAGGAGCTGAGGGGCGTTTTCAGGCTGCCCACAGTCCCTTCAGGTTTTGGTTCCCTACTGAGGTACCTGGCCAGCCTGGGTGAGGGGCTGATGGCTGTTTGCATGCTGGCCAAGCCCCCCAGTAACGTCCTTCACCCCACTGGGGTGTGGCCAGTGTGGGTAACGGGCTGAGGGGTGCTTTCAGGCTTTCAGGCTGCCCACAGCTCCCATTGACCCAATGTCCCAGCAAGGCTGGCTGGAGGCAGGTTTCTGGGTTTGTTTATGTTCTATAATTGATGCACTGTTCCTTTAAGCTGAGGCCTAGTAACGAAACCTCCTCTGCTTCACCTCGAGGCTTCTATAATGAGACATTGTTACCCTTAGTAGTCAGGCCAGGCCTGCTATCTATAATTGAGACTTTGTTGCAAATGTTTTGCCTGGAGCCAGGATAAGCCCAACCGGCCTGCCAAGGGCCGCAAACAGTTTCAGTTTCAGTTTCACTCCTGCTGCAATGGAAGCTGCCGTTTACTCAGGTCCGTGAGTGGTGGCCTCCATGTTGGCTGGGCTAATTTGCATACAGTCACTCTGGCTGGTGGGCATGGCTTACCCGTCCCGAAGAGATGGTTAATTTCAATATTATGCTTTTATTAGTTTAGATTATCCCCATTTTGCCTGGGTATTCACTATATCTGCATTATTTCACTTTTGTAACTAACAACCTAAAATGCCACCCTTCCTGACTCCTATTATCCTGGAACACATGAAGGAAGCACTGAGTTCCATAAAAATTAGATTGCAGCCTGACTGGTTTGGTTCAGTGGATAGAGCATCGGCCTGTGGACTGGAAGGTCCCAGGTTCCATTCCGGTCAAGGGCATATACCTTGGTTGTGGGCACATCCCCAATGGGGGTTGGGCAGGAGGCAGCTGATCGATGTTTCTCTCTTATCAATGTTTCTAACTCTCTCTCCCTCTCCCTTCCTCTCTGTAGAAAATCAATAAAAATATTTTTTTAAAATAAAAAAAATTAGATTGCTACTGTCAATATCTACCATCCAAGTAATTCATAATTATCAGACTAAAATATTTTTCCTAAAACAAATTCCTCTTTCAAGATATCAGCTTACTTGAAAATAAAGAAGAAGAATTGACACACTCTTTGCAATAATAAGATCTTAAAGAAAAGGAATCAAAAGTAGTTGAACTTTCAAGGATGCTTTTAGGCAGCTCCTGACTAAAAAAAAGAAGTGTTCCAGAAACATACCTGTTGGAGCCATCTTTCATATGAACTTTGGCATAAAGAACATCCACCATGCCAGGATCATCGTTCATGTATTCTATCCCTTCCATCTCTACTTCTAGGGGTTTGCCCCCAGAAATGTTGCTGCAAAGGAAAAGCCATTAGATTTTTATAATTATTTATTTATATTTTAAAACACAGTTAATATACATAGTCAAACTACAAAAATTAAGTTGTTGGTTTTATTTACTAACATTATTCAACCATCCTTCTAATTTCAAAATTAATACATGTTTACTGCACACAGACTATAAACACTAGTATTTCCAAAGTCACACTAAAAAGCATTCTAAGAAAAAGGCAAGCAATGATAGTTCTGATTGACAAAGACAGTTGATGTGTTGACCATCTCTGAGGTTTTACATCATTATTTCTACAAGTTGCACAGTATTTCACTCATATAACGATGGAGGTGTAAAAGCTAACAGCATATCTTTAGGTGCAATATGACAATATTTACAAAAAATCTTCAATAAAAGAAACCCTTTGCCCAGACAACTCAATTTATAGGAACAAACCCTAATGAAATAATTATGAATTCAGCTACGTATGCAATGATAGCTGAGAAAGAACAGTTCTTTACAGAATTCCAACTGATAAATGCAGAAGTAATGATGAAATTAGAGTATCACCATTTTGCAACTCCAGATGAAACAATTGATCTATGCAAGCTCACCAACGGATGCTAAAACTTAGACAAAATGCTGGAGAAAATATAAAGAGACCCCTCTAAACAATGGATCAGGCTGATCACTCTCAAGTTGATTGATCAAGCTTATCACACACACAAAAAAGAAATGACCAAACAATATGTGCCTCCTGATATGATGCAATAAGGTTTTGACTGATGCATTGTTTGGAGTAGCAAAAGACTGGCAACAGGCTAACTGTCCAATAACATAGGACTGATTAAATAAATCAAAATACTATGAGCAATAAGTAAGCCATTCAAAGCTAAGGAAGCTTTTCAGGTACTGATACATAATGATTATATTTTAAGTTTAAAAAAAGGCCCTAGCTGGTTTGGCTCAGTGGATAGAGCATCATCCTGTGGACTGAAGGGTCCCGGGTTTGATTCCAGTCAAGGGCACATCATGCCCAGGTTATAGGCTCGATCCCCAGTAGGGGTGGGCAGGAGGCAGCCAATCAATGATTCTATATCATCATTGATGCTCTTATCTCTCTCTCCCCTCTCCCTTCCTCTCTGAAGTCAATAAAGATATATTTTTTTAAAGTATACAGCAATGTATATACTACTATTTATGAAAAAGATGGGGATAAAACTCTATACTAATAAAAGTGTAATATGCTAATTAGACCAGACAGCTAAACTTGCAGTCAGACATCCCCCGAGGGGTCCTGGATTGGAAAGGGTGCAGGTCGGGCTGAGAAACCACCCCCCGCCTGTGCACAAATTTCGTGCACTAGGCCTCTAGTGTGTATCCTATATAATAAAAGGGTAATATGCAAATTGACCCTAACAGCAGAACAACTGGGAATGGCTGGCCACTATGACACACACTGACCACCAGGGGGCAGACGCTCAATGCAGGAGCTGCCCCTTGGTGGTCAGTGTGCTCCCACAGGGGGAGCTCTGCTCAGCCATAAGCCAGGCTGATGGCTGCCAGTACAGCAATGGTGGTGGGAGCCTCTCCCACCTCCTCAACAGCGCTAAGGATGTCCGACTGCAGCTTAGGACTG
>PVJC01047526.1:0-12878 GCA_004026665.1 Murina feae
AGGGCATGGCAGGCAGAGGCTGCCTAAAGGGAACCTCGGGGTGGGAGCCTGGAGGCCTGGCCTGGACCTGGCTCGGTCAGCAGCTCATAACGAGGACACTTCTGTACCCTGGGCCCCAGGGACAGAAGTCCTACAGTTCCAAAAATAAGGCTCTGTCCCCAGCCTTAAAAACAAACATATTTATGACTCACAGATTCCGTGAGTCAGGCGGCAGGCACAGCTCAGCTGGGTCCTCTGTGGGGCCCCACAGGCCACCGTCCAGGTGTCAGCCAGGGCTGGGGCAGGAGCCACCCCTGTGCTCCCTCAGGCTGTTGTCAGAATTCGTGCCCTTGCGGTTGGTTGCAGGACCCCAAGGTCCAAGGGCCTTGGCTTCTGGCTGCCCTCAACCCTCGATGCTGCCCGCAGGTCCTAGACATGGGGGCGTCCCCTTTGTGGCTGCTACTCAAGTGTCCCCACCCCCTTTTGGAGCAAGAAAGCTGCAGAATGGGCAGAATGAGGATCGAGCTATTGGGGGGGCCCTCTTGCTCTTCCTGGACCCCACAGCTGAGACCAGGCAGCTGCTGGTGCCATTGAGGCCGGGAAGGAATGAGGACTCGGGTTGGGGGTGTGGGAGTGTGAAGAGAGTGGACAGGACAGTCTGAGGAGCCAGGGGAGTCCAGGGGCCACCCCAGGAACCTGCTGGAGGTCGGGAGGAGGGTTGTCAGTAGGAGGCAGGAGCAGGAGAGGAGGATGGCAGGCCCAGGTGGGGAGGGACAGAGGCTGAGCCCAGGGCCAAGGGCAAACTGGAAATGGTTATTAGATGAGGTTTGGGGGGGAGAGGGGAGCCCGATGGGATGGAAAAGAACTGTCAGAGAAGCAGTAGGAGCCCCCCCCCCCACACACACACACACACACACACTGCTTCCCCTGAGCCACAGGCTGGTGCTAGGGTCCTGGGCAGGGAGGTAAGGAGAAGAAGTTTGTCATCACAATAAAGGATGAGCCTAGAAATGGAGCAGAGGGCAGGGAACCCGCAGAGCCGCACACATATGCGTGAGGAGTTACCCATTTAGTGCTAGGAAGGCTCTGGGAGGAAGCTTGGGTCCAGCCCATTTCACAGATGGGAAAACCAAGGCTGCGGAGGTAGCCCTACGTATTGACAGCAGAGCCAGGCTGGAGTGAGATGTCTAGGTGACCCGATCCCCCCATTTCCAGCTCCAGGAATCCACCCCACATGATCTGTGCGGTGGCCCCCAGAGGGTTTCCTTTGAGAGAACAAAAATCAAATTAAAAAGCTGACTCTCTCCGGCTCAGCCTGGGAGGCCCTGCTGCCTTGAATCGGTAATTAAACATGGAAGAGCCTGTCAGGGGAGGGAGGGAGCTGCTCCCAGGGCTGCTGGGGGACCAGCCTCTCCTCTCCCAGCCCAGGGGCTCCTGAAAGCTGCTGGGTGGCAGGGTGGAGGCCCCACCTTGGACCCAGTAACAGAACCCAGTCTTTTCCCTCCCACAGGCCAGGGTCCCTGGTCCCCAGCCAGAGAAGCTCTAGTAGACGCTAGAGGTGGACAGCCTGGGCAAAGGAAGTGAATGGAACTGGCCCCTTCGGAGATGGGTGGGCTGCAGAGCGTTTACAGTGGGGCTGACATGGTCAGCAGGGGTCAGTGGTAGCCAAGACCCCCTTTGTGCCAGGTGTGGGTGGGGCGTGAAGCAAACCTTATGCACTGATGGGAAGACACATCTGGAGATGCTGTTTCCCTGTGGCCTGGACTCCCAGCTGGTCATGGTCCTTGCAGTAGGAGCCCCACCCCCCAGAACCCCTATGAGGGAGGCTAGGCCCCTGGTGGGATAGGAATCCAGAATGACCCCTAGCCTTAGCCGGTGTGGCTGAGTGGATAGAGTGCTGGACTTTGGACTGGAGGGCCCTGGGTTTGATTCCAGTCAAGGGCACATGCCCAGGTTGCATGCTAGATCCCCAGTAGGGGGCGTGCAGGAGGCAGCCAATCAATGATCTTCTCTCATCATTGATGTTTCTATTTCTCTCTCCCTCTCCATTCCTCTCTGAAATCATTAAGAATATATTTTTTAAAAACACACAGCCCTGGCCGATTTGGCTCGGTGGATAGAGCATCGACCTGCGGACTGAAGGGTCCCGGGTTCGATTCTGGTCAGGAGCATGTGCTTTGGTTGTGGGCACATCCCCAGTGGGGAGTGTGCAGGAGGCAGCTGATGGATGTTTCTCTCTCATCGATGTTTCTAAGTCTCTATCCCTCTCCCTTCCTCTCTGCAAAAAACCAATAAAATATATTTTTAACACACACACACACACACACACACACACAGAGTGACCTGTAGGAGTGGGGGCCTGGCTGGGTGTGGGGTGGAACCCCTTACTGAGCTGAGCGGGCAGGGGTGGAAGGGCAGTTGGGTGCAGCTCCAGTGCCCAGTGGAGGCTCAGGCTGGGGTCATCAGGAATGAATGGCCCGAGAAGCCACGAGACTGGGCAGGGTCTCTCAGGAGAGAGGCCCACGGAGAAAGCAACCCTGCCGACACCTGACCTCAGACTTCCAGCCTCCAGAACTGTGAGAAAGCCATGTCTGCTGCTTAAGCAGCCCGAGCTGCTCTTCCCACACAGGTGGCCCCAAAATTCTCATATGCAGGAACAGGTTGCAAATCCACGCCTGCACCTGCAGCCTCTGTCCCCACCTGCTCCTCAGGGGGCGTCTCTTCCCCTCCCCCTCGCTTCACCCCAAGAGGAACTCCAACTGGGCAGAGCAGGGTGAGCGGGGGCTCTGGACACTACCGCCGCTCGCCACAGCGCCCAGCAAAGTCTTGAGCCTCAGTTTCCTAGTCTGTAAAAGTGGGTTCAGGAAGGCGCACTTGACAGGGTTGTTCGTGAGCACCTGGGAAGGTGGGCAAAGGGCCTGGCTCTCGGCTGAATCCACGCTGGGCACGCAGGGAATGGCAGCTGTTGTTTCTCTTATCATCTACCACCAACCTCAGCTCCTTCTGGCCTATCCACATCTGCTCATGGAGTCGCCACGCTGAGACCTTGGCCCGGCCTGCACACCTGCTTCCCCTCACCTGCCCCGTATCGGGTGTCTGTTTGCTTCATTAGCTCAACAATCCCCCCCAAGCACTGACTCACCGATAGCCACTGTGGTCTGCAGAGGCGGTGGGGAGCCCAGGGCTCCAGGAGCTTGGCTTATCAGCTGCTTATCCACTTAAACAAATTTGCTTTTACACAATCAATTACGATATAAATGGATGTGTAGGGGGAAGGAGGGTCCTTAAGCCTCGTGGATTACCCTCCTCAACTGGCCTCTCTCCTCTGACACCCAGCTGGCTGCAAGACTGTTCCGCAGGCTTCTGGAGTCTTCTCTTAGGCAAAATCAGGCCTGATCCCTCCGAACTTAACCCCCTCCCGGGCTGCACCTGTCTTCCAGCCAACAGGCCCAATCTCGCGTCCATATGGTCCCGCCTTACTTGGGCATTCCTGCTTCCTGCCCCCCTTCAACCTCCCACCCTCCAGCCACCTGCCCACCAGCACACACTCCCTTGGGCATCAGCCCCACCCTGAGCGCCCAGGGGTCCCTTCTGAGCCCACCCTGGCCGGTTATCACCTCCTTCTATCTGGAAAACTCACCGTCACTTTCAAGAGCTGTCTTCCCCGAGTGCTCCTGAACCCCTCCTCTCTGCTCCCCCAAGTACTGCCTCCATCCGAGCCCTTATCAGCTTGCAGTGTGGACTCTGCAGCAACGTCTGTCATCGCAGTCTCCTCACCACCACCACCCAACCCACCCTGGGCAGGAGAGGCTCCTGTCTGGCACCCAGTGCGGCTTCCATGTTTGCGGGCTGAGTGAATGAGCAAATGAATGCAGGTGAGTAGGGCTGAATCAGGTGCTTCTCACACCTCATCCTGTTTAATCCTCATGCGGCTGAGCAAGTACCGGGTTGCAGGAAGGCCAGCTTCTCTCCCCCCCCTCCCTACATCCCTGCCCCCCTCCCCTCCCCACGATCCCTGGGCCTTCTCTGGGCCTGGGCTTCCATTTCCCCCCGAGGGTCCTGACACATGTGTAAATTGCATTTTACAAGCGTCATTGCGCCCCCGACCCCCGCTCCCCGCAGGGTCCTGCCGGATGGTGGCTCCCACACTGGCTGAGGGGCAGACGCTCTGACTCCGGGATTTAGGTGGGAAGACAGGCCGGAAAGACAAGGCGGCATTCCCAGGGGAGGCGACAGGGTGAGCAGACACAGTGGGGAGCGTACAGCTAGGGTACGTCTGGGGTCCAGACAGAGGGAGCGTTTTGGAGAGCTGAGAGTAATAGGATTGGAAAGACTGCTCAATACATGCATTTCCTTTCCGTTTCCCTTTATTTCAAAGATTTTGAGCCTGACCAGGGTGGCTCAGTGGTTGAGTGTCGACCCATGAACCTAGAGGTTTCCTGATCGGGGCACAAGCCTGGGTTGCGCGCTCCATCCCCAGTAGGGGGCGTGCAGGAGGCAGCCCAACAATGTTTCTCTCTCATTGATATCTCTATCCTCTATCCCTCTCCCTTCCTCTCTCTAAAATCAATAAAAAATAAATTTCTGAGAACCAGGTCTGGAGCCGGTCCTCCTAGACACCTTCTCTGAGCCTCCAGCTCCTTAGCAATACCCATAAAACCCATGGTAGCCTCCATCTCCACATGCTCTCCTCACTCCATCCTCCCCTCCGGCCAGATAGCGGCCCAGCCCCTAAGCTCACTTGATCCGGGCTCAGCCCCTGCACGTGGCTGGGACTGCCATGGTCCTATTTGCAGGTGAGTTCCTGGAGGGTAAGCAGGTAGGTAGCCCGAGGTCAAGTGACCAGTGACAGATCGGACTCTCAAGGCCTCCTGAGCAAGACTGGAGTTACTCATCAGATGACCTACGAGACCAGGAGACTCCTCCTCCTCAGCCCTGGAGGACCCCGGTGTGGGGGCAGCCAACAGGGTGGCCACCCTACCTTGCCCTCCTGGGATGGCTGAGAGGATGGCGAGGGGCAGAGGGGAAGCGCTGTTCAAAAAAAAAGATCCCCATCGCTAACCAACGCTAAGCTGCTTTGCTTTGTGAACACACGAATCACCTGCCACAGCTGGCACGCGGGGCACCCAGCTGGCACGCAGGGCACCGAGATGGGTAGGGTTTCTCCCCAGGACCCCGCACCCCAGCTGCTGTAGCCCTGCTGGTCGGCCTGAGGCCCTCACTCGTTAGCTCCTGGCGCCCTCTAGTGGTGCAGGCGAGCCTCTCCTCTGCAGCTGGCCAGTGGGGCAGGGACAGAGCGGGCTTCCAGGACCCTTTCCTTGCGGCCTGCTGTGCAAGGAGCCACCTGCTGCCTTCAGAGCTCGTCTCCCAGGCGCCTGGGGGGAAACCCGGAAGGAGGACTTGGAATCCGGAGACTGGGGTCCTGACCCAGCTCCCCCAGTTACTTAGCTGCTCACACACCCGCCCCCCTGCCTGCCAGGGGCGCTGCAATGAGTGCCGGCATCGTGTCAGCTCCAAAAGCCCTACCGAGGAGCCAAGTAATGCTCACGAGGAAATAACCAACAGAGTGAGGTCCCGGATGCCAAGGGCCAGTGAAGGCCTGGGCCTGGGGGCAAGAGCTGGGGGAAGGGGTGGGATAAGGGGGAGGCACCCCAAGGAGGTGAGTGAGGCAGGGAGGGTCTCTGCAGAAACAGACACATCTGTTTAGGGCAAAGGGAGTCTTGATGGAGAGAGGCGGGCAGTGCTGTTGGGAAAGGAACCCCAGGAATGCTCATTCCTTACTCCCTCCTCTTCATTCAAAAGGCAGGGAGCCATGATGGTTTGATTTGCTTCAATCAAAGGCAGGCTGCTTCTCTGAGGTTTCCCAGTGACTCTCAAAACAAGGCCCCAACACCTGAAAGTCCAGCAGGAGGCCAATCCCCACCCCACGCCGAGAGACCCCTGCAGTCTTGTCCCCTGCTTAGACTCTCCCCAGCTCCTCCTTCAGCCTGGTGTTCAGGTCATTCCTAGTGTCGCTCAGGAGGCCCCTCAGGGCAGTGAGGGTGGCAATGCCCGCCTGAGGCAGGACCGTCAGTGCTTCTAAGACCGCCAGTGGGTCTTGGTTTGGGGCACCCAGACCTTTCCTCTCACTGGCTGTATTCCTAACCTGCCCAGGCCTCAGTGTTTCCATCAGAGAAACGGGGAAACAAAAAGTACATCATAATTATTCAATTAAAGAGGAAATGAGAGTGTGCATCTTGCACGCAAAATATGGTGGCTGGGCACTTGCAAAGAAAACACGTTCTGTTTGAAAGTTACGAATGGGAAGCTGCTTGACAAGGAATGTTGGCTGGGCTCCCACCCGAGAGGAGAGAAAGCCCTGCAGTGTGTGGGCTGCAGAAAGGGGGGTGGGGGGCTGTGGCAGGGCCATACTGGCACCTGCTGAGGTGCCGCCCAGCTGTCAGGCTCTCCAGCATCCCTCGGAACGTTGCTTAGCAACGGTTACCTAGGGACACGGATGACTCCGGCATGGCCAATGGGGGCAGTGGAGACTTTTTTTTAACCTTCTACCTATGGAGATAACACCTCCGTATGGCAACCGTCAATCTAAAGTAAAATAAAGAAGAAAAAAATCAAGTGAGAAGCCAACCTCCATCCCACTGCCCCAAAGTAACTATTGTTCACAGTGGGGACAGAGCTTGGGGTCCTGAGGAGCGAGTTATGAAATGGGGAGAGGCCTGCTCTAGGGGGAGGAGGCTGGGGAGGGGCAGGGGGGTGGTCAGCCCCTCCCTTACCCCTCTCCTCCAGAGCCTTTTCCTCTGCCTTCCGGTCTTTTCCTCATCTCTCTGCGTCCACATCTGTCCTCGGCCCCAGTGCAACTCAGAACAAGGCCAGGATGTTACTGATTAGGGTGCAATGAGGCCTCACGCACGGGACACTTGGCACGGAGGGAGGGAGGGAGGGAGCTCAGCGCGTTAATTCAAAACGCTGCGCTAACCCTACCAGCAGCCTTCCCGAGGCTCAGGCGTCTGGGGAGACAGCACAGCTCGGGAAGCTCCGCCCGGAGCTGGGCACTTTAGCCCCAGGGGAGGGAGCCTTCCCTCTGGGCCCTCAGGGCTGCCCGGGCCCCGGGGAAGAGAACCCACCAGGTCAGAGGGAGCCCCGTGTCCTTGGTGTCCTGGGCACTTCCACATTCTCCCGTTTCACACCCACCGGGACCTTTCTGTGACGCACGACCTCCACATGTAGGGGGTGAGCCCTGAGGTCAGATATTCAGTAACTTCTCCAAGGCTGCCTCGCGGAAAGTGGTAGATACTGGGATTTGAACTCAGAGCTGATGCTGATGCCAATGGCACTGGCAGTGAGCCCCTGGGGACGAGTGCCGGGCGCACCACCCTGGTTGGCAAAACCGCAGGCTCGGTCCAGCCATGCGGACGGCACACCCGGCCTCGGTTTCCGAGAGGCAGCAGGGCTGGTGGCTAAGAGCACAGACACTGGGTGCGGTGCTACCCCAAGGTCTTGCGTCTCCCAGGGAGTGAGGAAGAGAACATAGACCCTCCCTCAGAGCAGCTGGCGGAGCCACTGCTGAGCAGGCCACATGGCTCTTCTCTGCCATGAGCCTGGCCCATCCCACACCACCATCTCCTGACCCCGACCCCGACCCTGACCCCAACCCTGACCCTGGAAGCCCGGCTAGAGGTTGGAGCAGAGCATTCTTTTGACTCTCAGGGTCTTATTTCCTCTCATCCCGACTTCGTGTCTGTAGACCGTGCTCCCCACAGACACAGAGCCTCCCTCGAGTACTCCAGAAGGATGACTTACAATGCAGCACAGCAAAAGCAGAAAAGCGGAGGTAATAAAAAATAAAACTTTATTAAAGTGGCTAAACTTAGCGGGACCGAATCATACTTCCTCGATACGGCACAGCCTCACGGTGTGCGTTCCTGCTGGGGACAATCCCAAGCTGCTCGCGCTCATGCAAAGAGGGACGCCCTTGTCGTGCGTTGCACCCCTCACCCCCTTGATGCGGCATCGTGTTGGGGGACCACAGTGGGAATGTGCGGGGTTCCATGGCTTCTAGCCTCTACCGCACCTACCGGGCGTCTTTCAACAAGGCCTGAACAGATTTAAGGAGCTTTTATACAAGGATCTGAAGACACTGACCCTGCCCTCGCCCTGCCCGGCCCCTCGGGCGAGGACTCTGTCATGGAGGGGGCGGGGGCTACCTTAGTCCTTCTTGCCTCCCGGGACTGGGCTTCTAGTGAGGACCTTCCCGGAGCTGTAGGGGGTCAGCGTGGACACTGTCGGGGACTCCAGCTTCACCCTGTCCAGGAGGGTCTTCTTGAGGGCGGCTGGGGAGATCTTTTCCTGGTCGGCCATGGACTGCAGCTCTCTGGAGACGGCGCCCGAGAGGGGAGGAGGGAGGCATTAAACCCTGGAGCCAGAACATCTCAAGGCTTCCCCACCCACATCACCCCCCACCCTTGCTGACTGGATCCCACCCCAAATTAGAAGCCCAAACGCCAAACACTCCCCCCACCTTCTGAGACGTGCTCTTTCTTTCTTTTTTTGTTAATCCTCCCCGGAGGGTATTTTTCCATTGATTTTTCAGAGAGTGGAAGGGGGGAGACAGAGAGAAACATCGATGGGACGCGGACACATCAGGTGGTTGTCTCCCGCAAGAGCCCCAACGAGGCACGGGGATCGAGCCTGCAACCGAAGTACGTGCCCTTGACCAGAATCGAACCCGGAACCCTTCAGTCTGCAGAAGGACGCTCTATCCTCTGAGCCAAGCTGGCTAGGCTAGACGTGCTCTGTAACTAACGACGGGTTACTATCAAGATGTAGAGCACCAAGTGGTAGCTGTGATCATAAGGGGAGAGATGGTGTGGAGAGTCACGGGGTTTGAAGTCATGAACTTGAAGCTGAACCCTGGCTCCTTTACTTATTAGCCCTTTGACTTGGGGAAAACTGAGTCTCCACCTCCTCACCCATCAATCAAAGCTGATGCCGACAACGGAGCTGCGGGGAGAACTAGATGACGTAAGGCCTGCAAACCTGCAGCTACTAAGTGGTGGCTATGAACAGCAGAGATTCCAACACTGTGAATGGGACCAAAGGCGTCTGGTTCTGCAAGACAGTACCTGGCCCAGGGGCTGGGGGCCTGGGCGGAGGAGAGAGACCCACCGTGTGCGGATGCAGGAGGCCTCGACGGCGTTGATGAGCAGGGAGCGGAAGCCCCCACTCTCCAGGAAGTGCAGGGCATGGATGGTGGCCCCCCCGGGGGAGCAGACATTGTCCTTGAGCTGGCCTGGGTGCTGCTCCGAGTCCAACAGCATCTTGGCAGCCCCCTGGAGCACAAGCGGAAAGTGAGAGGAACACACCTTCCCCAGGCCTTGCCCCAGCTTCCCCACCAAGCCCTTCCCCAATTCACTGACCCACAAGACACCCCCCCAGGCCACGCCCTGACTCAGAACACACAGAAAAAAGGTACTGACCAGCAAGGCCTGGGCCCCCAGCCGGATCGCCAGGCGCCGCGGGAGCCCCATCTTCACCCCACCGTCAGCAAGCGCATCCAGAGCCATAAACGCCTGTGGAGACACTCGGTGAGTCTTGGGGCAGCAGGCACTCAAGGGCACCCCTGAGGATCTGCTTTCCCCGATGACTAGAGCTAGAGCCCAGGACCACTGTCCCCCACCAGAGCCCCAGAGGTGGGATACCCCGGGCCCCCGCTGCCTGCCAGCCCAGTCTGCTCCAAGTCCCCAGGAGGCTGAGTGAGTCTATGTGAGTGAGTGAGGCTCACATAGGCAGGCCCGCTCCCGCTGAGCCCCGTGACGGCATCGATCAGGTCCTCCTCCACCTCCGTGCAGAAGCCCACGCTGCTCATGAGCTGCTCCAGGAGCTGCCCGTCCTCCACCAGGGCGTGGGTGCCCGTGGCGTACACCGTGGCGCCCTCCCGCACCACCACAGGCGTGTTGGTCATGCAGCGGATCACCTTGGGGGCCGGCTGAAAGGCTGTCAGCTTCTGGAGCGAGGAAGAAGGCGAGAGAGTTGCCAGGGCACAGCTCCCATGAGCACCCCCCCCTCCCCGTCTCCTCCCCTCCCAGCGGGCACGGGAGCTGAGCCGGGCACCTTCTCCACCGAGCTGATGGTGACGCCGGCGGCACAGGAGACCACGATGTGCCTGGCCTGGACGTCGGCCCCGATCTCATCCAGGATGAAGGGGATGATGTGCGGCTTCACGGCCAGGAACAGGACGTCGCTGTGCCTCACCGTCTCCTTGTTGCTCCGCGTCAGGTTCACCCCCAACTTCTGCGGGAGGAAACTGCCGGCTCACAGCTCACGGCGCAGGTCGGCCTCACCAGGCACAGGCCTTCCCAGGGAGGAGCTGAACCCCTGCAGAGACTCCCCTGCCAGCCGAAGCCTGGCGTGCCCTGCCCTGTCCCCTCCCCTCAGGGTCTGCCCTTAACCCCACTGGCACATGCTGCTAGTGGACAAGTGAGCACAGGTGCAGAGCATGGACGAGCATCTCCATGGCAACCAGGAAATGGCTGTCCCACATCCCCACCGGTGTCTGCCAGCCCAGGCATCCCTGTGCCAGGTAAGACATCTCCAGGGCTGGGAAGTGACACAGGGAAATGCCAGCGCCCAACCGCGGGAAGCAGAGCTGGGTCGGGCCCTAACCCATCTGACGTCCGTGTGGTCCAGGGCGAGCTGGGGGGCATCCCTCCCTGCAGGACTCCAGTGCTGGGGACATGAGCCATCCTCCGACCAGGCACTGCCTGTCATCTGCCTCCTTGGACGTCCCCTCCCACACGGCCCAGGTGTGGGCTGCAGAGAGAGGAACAGCCTCCTGGCCCGGCTCCTTCCTGCCTCACTGTAACTCAGCAAAGCGACTACTGCGCTCTCCATTTCCATAAAGGGGGACAGTGAGGCTCAGAGCGCCCTAAGGCCACGCAGACAATCCATGAAGACAAACGCGTATTTGCTGGGCACCTCCGACGTGCCAGGTGCTTTCCATGCGTAAATATCTCAATTAATCCAACCCCCCCATTGCCTGCACTTGAACGCCCGTCTGTTCGCCTCGGGGGTGGGGGGCGGAGGATCCTGATGCTACAGATGGAGGGCGGGGGGAGGTGGTCAGCCGGCTGATGACCAGCTCGGGGGCTCAAGAGAATCAGGCCACCCTCCTGGGGCTCCCCGCCTCGGGCCCGCACCCTCGGCCCCACCTACCCTAAGCGCGGACACGGTGGGCAGGTCCATGTCCGGGGAGCTGGCTATTATCTTGTGAGCCGACAGGATGCCTGCAGCAGACGGGGCGCTTCAGCTGTGCTTCCCCCGGGGAAGCGGAACCCAAGCCCACGAGGCTGCAACAGCGCCCATCGCCGCGCTCGGGCCCCACGCCCGCGGGTCACACGCCGCGGCGCCCCGCCCCGCCTCCACGCGCTCACCCGCGGCCGTGAAGCCCCGCGCCAGGGCACAGGCCAGCTGGCCCGCGCCGATGAAGCCCACGCTCATGGTCCCCGCTCTGTGCCTCCGGGGCGCAGCCGCAGAAATCGCCGCGCGCGGGCGGCAGGCACCGGAAGGGGAGGCGCCCCGAGAGCCGGATCCCGGCACCCTCCGCGCGCGCTCACAGCCGCGCGCAGGGCCACGTGGCCACGCCACGCCCCTGCAGCCAATCCTCGGCCGGGAGCTCCTCGGGGCGGGCCAATCCGAGGTCGGATCGCGGCGGTGCGCCCGCCTCCTCCGTAAAGGCGTCATTAATACAGAGATGACTGAAGGCTGGGAGTGAAGTGCGCGCACGCGGAGTGAAGCCACTTTTATTCCTGCGTGTTATCTGCATTCAATTGTGTTTTTTTTTCTAAATAATAATAATAATAAAGCAACGTACATGCATGTGGTGCTGACTGATGAGAAGTTCTCTAAAACGAGGGGGACAGCTAAGTGTGCGCGGGCAGGAGGGGTAGGAGGGATGGAGAGGGAGAAGTGAGGGCTGCGGGGTCCCCAGGGCGATGACGTCACAGCCTGGGACCCGGTTCCGTCCAGAAACCAGGTGTCCTGCTCGCCTGTGCACCGCCCCTGGCCCGAAGTCCCGCCTTCTCCCTCCAAGCGCCCGGGCCCGGGTGCCCAGGCATGTTTGCAAAAGTCCAGAATGGGAGGAGGGGTTCATTTTCAGACGCCCTCCCTATCTAGGGTGAGCAGAGGGATCCTAGGCTTTGGTTTTAATTCATCATGTAGTAGAGAAAACGGGCTCTTCCCCCGGTTCTTATCTAAGGCTGTGTTGTCCCCAAGTTGGTTGAGAATTTGCCAGGGGACAGAAGCTCCCAGGCGAGGGTCTGCCCAGGCTCAGCTGCACCGGCTAACAAGGAGCCAGGATTTCCTACGCAGCCAGGACAAGTGGCAGTAGTTACTCACGTAAGTGCTTAGGGTGCCGGACAGGAGGACAAGGAATGGAAGAACACGGAACGGTGAAATAGGGGCCCTGTTTGCTAAGTAGAAAACTAAAACCTACATTAGCACCTGCTTTGGTGCACATGTGTCGTCAGAGGCTTCCGTGGCCGTGCCCAGACCCTACGGCTCCAGCCGCCTTGGCACGGGCGCCCCATCGGAGGCGCAGCTGCACTTCTGTACCCGCATGTCGGGCAGGCTGACCACCTGGGCGCGGGGCCTGCCACCCTCCTTGATGCCCACAATCATGGGCAGCGAGGTCGTCTCCGAGGCAATGCACTGCCTCGGCCCCAGAAACGGCCACTTGAAGGTCAGGGTGTCCGGGGGCTGCTGGCAGGTGCCCACGCACTCATAGGCCAGGAAGCCCGGGGGCTCCAGCACCCAGTTCTCGGCCCACTTCATCCCCTGCAGGTCAATGTACATCTCCTGGCGGCAGCAGCGGGTGCCCTGGGTCACTGGTGCCTCGGGGTCAC
>PVJC01047527.1:0-12871 GCA_004026665.1 Murina feae
CAACAAAGTGACAACAAATACATATCTATCAACAAGTGAATCTAAAAATCAAGTGAATAAAAAATATGAACAGAATAAACTGGTGAATATAATAGAATCAGGGACATAGAAAGGGAGTGGACTGACAATTCTCGGGAGGTGTGGGGGTGTGGGAAGAGACTAGACAAAAGTTGAACACCTATGGACGAGGACAATGGGGGACTAAGGACATGGGGTGGGGTGGGAACCAGGTAGGTAGAGGGGAGCTATGGGGAGAAAAAAGAGAAACAACTATAATAATCTGAACAATAAAGACTTATTTAATTAAAAAAAACTTTATTACAGTCTCCCATCCACAGATAATCTTTCATATTTGACTCTAGCTTCTATGGAGTCAATTATTCATATTTTATAAAAATAATTTTTATCTGAAAGATCAAAATGTACTACATATACATTGAAAGTTTCAATTCACAAGCCTCAAGTATCCTGCCATGTTTTATATAAATAATATTGGGTAAGTGGATTCATGAGTTGATAAACATTCAGTTAATTTGTGTGCTGCCAGATTTTCTGTTAATTAGCCATCCAGTTCAAAAGCACAAATACTTTCAATAGATAAATATGTAAGCAACACGATAATTTATAATTTAACATTTTTGTGTTTTTACTGGGAATAATGAGCATCTTCCAACCATAAAGTTTGGGCTCAGTTACATAATGTTCATAATGCTCACCTGGATCATATTTATCTTTGTGAGATTTTAATTTTTAAAAAATCAGAATAGAAAAAGGAAATTTGTATCAAATGTTATTGCAAATAGGAAGGTGCATAGCTTAAGTGTGCAAATAGTTGATGTGCTTTCCTTGCTATATCCTTCAGTGTTTTAACCATCCTTAAATAAATGAAGGAAAGGAGATTGTAGCGATGCTAAGAAAATGGAAAAGGAGAAGAAACTGTTTACCATGATCAAAAATTGTATATTCCCCTTAAAAACAAGACAAGGGCAAGAGACATTTAGCTGTGGCAGCTGAAGTGTGGCTTGCAGTACATTTCCGTTCAATTTTGGATCTAAATCAGCCCTTGACCTTTATTTCTTTGGGGTTGCCCAATAGGATTTTCTGGCGGCGGCAGGTTCACTTGATGGCAGGGATCCGGCCCAGCACCATCACCAGTTCCTTCCCACAGCTCATGTCCAATGTGGATGCAGCTTATGAAGTGGCTGAGAGGGGCACCGCTTACTTCTTTAAAGGTACCCTGCAGATTCCTCTAAGAGAGAATGACAGCTGCAGTGCCCTGTGTGTTTGGAACGTGCAGTACTGTCTGCGCTTATTCAGTGATCATGGAGCATGTTTTGGTCACTCCTTCTCCTCAGGTGGGACATGAAATGCCACCCTATCGTATTGTAGCAATGACAGAATTGACAGTGACTATCAAACTTTTCTCAGAGCCAACCCTTTACCCTAGTAAGGGACAGAAACTTGGTTTCTGCCTCCTAGGACCTCCTCTCAGTGGCATGGCATACCCTCCTGAGAGCCTCTAAATAACAAAAGCCAACATGGAACCCCATGTGAGGAGAGCAATACCTTCACTGCTGTGCCAGGGCATTTTATTTGCCTTTGTTTTACTTGTGGTTGAGAGATGCCTCCAGGATAAATGTTAAGTCTTTTATTGAATTGAATGGTTTACAGGCTTATATCTCCTATTGGGTTATAGCCATGGCAAATATTCCAGAAATGCCCCATTTATGACCCGGTATAGAAATCCTCATGCGTGAAGGGCACCAGCAACTGGTACAGAGTTTCTGTAAACTTTAACTTCTGTTTTTAGGCCCCCACTATTGGATAACAAGAGGATTCCAAATACAAGGCCCTCCTCGCACTATTTACGACTTTGGGTTTCCAAGGTACGTCCAGCGAATAGATGCCGCCGTCTATCTCAAGGACGCTCAGAAGACTCTCTTCTTTGTGGGCGATGAATACTACAGGTATGGATTTTCTCCTTTTTATTGCCCAGATGTATTCAATGGGAAGGAAGAAAACATTTTGCAGACATAAATGCAAGGCAAGTTTGCAATAGGCACATTGATTCTTGGCCATTTACTGAGGGTTGATACTGTCTTCAAGATACGGAGCTATTCAAATGATAAGTGAAACGTTAATTCAGTAATACCGTTCTTGGGTCACTAGGACACCAAACACCCTGATCTTTTAATGCATTCATTAACTGGACCCCCAATAACTTGAAAGAGTGGACGTGGCACCCCCAAATACATAACTATTCACTGGGAATGCCTGGGAGAACTGGCTCACTGTTATGTGAGTACCAGTGCATTTCAGAATACTCTGATTTGGGGCAATAGGACATGGTAATGACTATGAGCTCCTCCCTATGACTATAGGAAAGTACTGCTAAAAGGAAAAGGTCTTATTCCTGAGTCATTTTATTCAACCTAGAACATGAAGATTCTTTTTATGCAAAATTAATTATTAATCATTTTCATTGCCTGTCTTGCTGGAGGTTATTATAAGCAGATCTGAATGAGGTGTCATATGTCAGCCAATCCCTGCACACAGAGTCACATCTCATTTCACCTACTGAGTTTCTATCCTTAATTGACTCATGCTGAAGGATGAATGCAGCTCTTTGCCAAGCTCTGCCTCTGCACGCCTCCCTTTTATTCCCACTTTGGCATTACTTTTTCCCCTCAACTGCAAAAGAGAGGAGCAAAAATATATTCTAAGAAAGTGGCTACACTTAGAGTTTGGTTGGAAGCAGGAGGGCACACTTTGGTTCAAGGGTTTTTATTTACCAACTAGGCTACTCCCCACACATCCATTTACTTTTATTCCTTCCTTTCCTCTTTCTAGCAGAACCCAGTGATACAGCCAGGTTTTTCTTCTTCTTTACATGGCTCCTGTCACCTATGGCTAGTTTCTCCTGTAAATGTTCTCCCTTGCCTACCAATAGCAGAGTAGAAGCTACACTAAGGAGTTTCTGGGGGTGTATCAATGCCATCATTCTTTGAGATGGTCAATGTTTTCTAAATTTTATATGAAGTGATTTGCAGATATGCAGGTCTCAGCCCTTTCTCACCCCTAAGTCACTCTTTCTGTACAGACAGACTGAAGGCATAATTGATGCAATGTAGGACACAGTCTTCCACGTTCGCTCCTTCCTGAATGCCCAGGAATACTGGAAATGGATCTGTATACTTAAGGATTATATAGTTAGTCATCATAGAGAAATAAGTAACAAAAACAAGAAAGATGAGTAGGGGTCAAATCTTGTCTTTTAATCTTAAATTTTAAAAAACACATTACCAAACGAACACATTCAACCTACATATATTGGGTATAATTAGTCAGTCTATGTACTAGGAACTGACACCAAGAGAGACATTGTTCGCTGTCTGCTAGTCTGGGCAGGAGTGAGAGAGAGTTAATCTCAATTTCAGCAGCAATCAGTCCTTCGGCAACTTAGATCACGTTTCTGTCTCTGTTTCATCATCTTCAAACTAGAGATAGAAATAGTATCTACTTCATAGACTTGTGAGGATGAATGAACCAAATGTGAAATGCATATCATATAATAAATTCTTAATTCACGTTAGTTGCTATTCATGCCCTCAGCAAGTCTCACAGTTGAGAGCAAATATATGAATAAATAATTAACAACAATTCAAGTGCCCTAGTAGAAGACTGCACAGGGATCAGTGGGGCAAAACGGAGAGGAAATAGCCAAGAAATAATTCTTAGAGGAAGCAATGACTGAGCTTCATCTTGATAGTTGAGTAGGAGTTTCCCAGTCAGGACGCGGGAGGGGTAGGGGTGGCTTCCAGGCAGAGAGAGCAGTTGAAGCAAAGGCACTGATGTGTGAAAGAGCCTGTTTGTGGGGGAAAACCCTGAAGTTCACTAAGATTAAAACATGGGCTGGAATGAGAGATGGGGCCCAAGGACAAGCCGGGTGTAGATCACGGAGGACCTATGTTTTTATAGGAAGATCATAAGTCTTATTTTCTCGAGATGCGGGATATCATTAAATGTCTTAAATAAAGGAAGAATCCAATAAGATTTGTGTTATAAAAAAATATCATTCTGGAAGCAGTATGACTAAATTTGAGGAGGGCAAGATTGAAAGTCAGCTAAACCAGTTAGGCCAGAAGGTAGAGGAAAACATGTTCAAAGTGTTTAAAGAAAAACTATTTTTCAAAAATGAAAGGCAAAATAAAGACATTCTCACATATACAAAAACTGAAAGAATTTATTGCTAGTACACATGCCTTACAAGAAATACTAAAGGAAACTTTTCAGGCTGGACATAAATGTCACCTGGCAGTAATTTAAATCCACTTTTTTTTTAAAGAATACCAGTAAATGTAATTATGTAATTATAAAAAAAGAGCATCAGTGTGTATTTATTCTCTTAACTGATTTAAAATTAACTGTATAAACTAATATGTATATAATTATATTGCTAGGCCTTTATGATATAGAAATATATTTTTCAATAACAACACAAAGGCGTTGGGTAGAAGAAAAACTGTATTAAGCTAAGGTAATGACACCAGATAGTAATACTGGTGTCATACAAACAAAAGAACCAGAAAAGATAAATAAGAGGTTTCAATAACAAAGACTATAAATGTATTTTCTCTTTTTTCTCCCAGCTTCTTTAGAAGACATTGAGTTATATAAAATAGTAATTATAACAATATATTAGGGGTTTGTAACATATACAGATGTAAAAATGTTCAACAGTAATACCACACGAGAGGAGTAAGGAATAGAGTTATATAGAGTTATGCTTTAATATCTCACTGGAATTAAGTTAGTAGAAGCAGGTTATGGTAAATTTAGATGTATATGATATGCACTAAGGAAATAACTTTTTAAAAAGTGAAAAAAATTATGAAAGGAATTAAAGTGGTACCTTAAAATTTTTTTCATTGCCCTAACTGGTTTGGCTCAGTGGATAAAGCATCAACCTGTGGACTGAAAAGTCCCAGGTTGGATTCCAGTCAAGGGCATGTACCTTGGTTGCAGGCACATCCCCAGTAGAGGGTGTGCAGGAGGCAGCTGATCAGTGTTTCTCTCTTATCAATGTTCCTAATTTTCTATCCCTCTCCTTTCCTTTCTGTAAAAAAATCAATAAAATGTATTTTTTTAAAAAATTTTCATTAATGCAAAAGAAATATCTAAGTATCAATAGAGAAACCAAAAAGACATGAGGCATATAGAAAACTAAAAATAAATGGCAAATGTAAGTTCAATTACATTAACAATATTAAATTATATTAATAATATTAAATGTGAATAGAATAAAACAATCTAATCAAATGGCAGAGATTATCACACTTGATTAAAAATGCAAGATCCAACTATGTGCTATCTACAGGAGACACACTTTTGATTTAAAGACACAAATAGTTTGAAAGTAAAAAGGTAGAATATATCATATATACATACATATGTGTATATATATAAATATATAAATATATATATGCAATAAGAAAGCTGAAGAGTGATTATGTTAATTTCAGGGGGGAAAAACTTTAAAATAAAAATTTCATTAAGGATAGAGAGGGACATTTTATAGTGACCAAAGGGTCAACCTACCAAGAAGATATAAGAATTATGAGCCTGATAACAGAGCCCCAAAGCTGATAAAAATAAAGGGAGAAAACAACAATTGAATAATAATAATTGGAGGCTTCAATACCTCACATTCAGTAATAGATAGAACAACTAAACATCAATATCAATAAGGAAAAGTCTTGGACAGCACTATAAACCAGCTAGACTAGCATACATCCATAGAGTAACACTTCACTGAGCAACAGCAGAATACACATTCCTCTCAAGTGCATGTGGAACATTGTCCAGGATAGATGATGTGTTAGGTCAGAGTACAAGTCTCACTAAGTTTAAAACAATTGAAATCATACAAGATATGTCCTCTAATAACAAAGAAATAAAGTTAGAAGTCAATACCAGAAAGAAAACTGGAAATTTTACCAAAATGTGAAAATTAAATAACAATACTCTTAAAACAACCAACGGGTCAAATAAGAAATCACAAGGGAAATCAGAAAATACTTACAAATTAATGAACATGGAAACACAACATGAAAAACTTACAGATTCAGGGAAGGCAGTGCTCAAAGTGAAATTCATGGATATAAAATTCTGATTAAAAAAGAAAAAAAAATCTCAAATTAGTAACCTAACCTTCCATGTTAAGACACCAGAAGAGAAAATAGCAAATTAAACCTAAAGCAAGCAGAAAGTAAGAAATAATAAAAATTGCAGTGGAAATAACTAAAATAGATAATAAAAAAGTAATTTGAGAAAATCAATAAAACAAAAATGTTGGCTCTTTAAGAACACCAAGATAATTGACAAACTTCTGAGTAAATTAACCTTTGAAACAGAGAAAACTCCAGTTACTAAAATCAGAAATGAAAGGGGGACATGCCAACCAATCCTATTAAAAAATACTATAAACAATTGCATGCCAATGAATTAGATAACATGAAATGGACAAATTCCAGAAAGACACAAAATGATGAAATTGAGTTAAGAAGAAATAGACAGTCTGAATAGACCTATAACAAGTGAAGAGATTGAATTCATAATAAAAAAAACTACCCACAGAGAAAAGTCCAGGCCTAGATGGCTTTACTTGTGAATTCTACCAAAACATTTAAAGAAAAATTAATACCAATTTTTCAGAAACTCCTCCAAAATACAGGAGAGAATGGAACACTTCCCAACTCATTGCATAAGGCCAGCATTACCCTGATACCAAAGCCAGATAAAGACATCATAAGAAAATAAAACTTCAGACCAAAATCTATCATGAATACAGATGCAAAAATTCTCCAAAAATACTATCAAATCAAATTCAGCAACATAATAAAGAATTACATACTATGTGCAACTGGGATTTTTCCTAGGAATGCCAGATAGGTTTAACATCTGAAAGTTAATTTAAAAAGCATAAGTATCTCAATAGATGCAGAAAAAGCATTTGACAAAATCTCACACTGTTGTGTGATTTAAAAAGCAACAACACTCAGCAAGCTAGTAATAGGAAATGTTTTCAACCTAATAAAAAGAACTAATGCAAAGTTCATAGCTGATACCATACTCAGTAGTGAAAAACTGGATACTTACCCCCTAAAGTCAAGAAAAATACAAAATTTTCCACTCTCACCACTTCCATTCAACATTGTACTGGAGATTGCAGCTAAGACAATTAAACAACAATTAATGAACTAAAAGACATCCAAATTGGAAAGAAAGTAAAACAATATTTATTTGCATGTCACATAAATTTTATATAGAAAAGCCTAAGTAATTCTTTAAAAAAAAAAAACTATTAGAACTAATAATTGAATTCAGCAAATTTGCAGAGAATGATTTCAATATGCAAAAATCAATTATATTTCTAGCCACCTCAATGAAGAATATAAAAATAAAATTGAAGAAACAATTTCACTTACAATTACATCAAAAAGAAAAGCAGTTAGATACATATTTAGCAAAAGAAGGAGAGGGAGAGAGATAAAAACTTCAATGAGGAGAATCATCAATCAGTTGCCTCCTGCACACCCACTACTGGGGATCAAGCCTGCAACCTGGGGATGTGCCCTGACTGGGAATCAAACCATGACTTCCTGGTTCTTGGGTCCATGCTCAACCACTGAGCCACACTGGCCAGGCAATGGACAGTTGATTTTTGATTATGATGCTATGGCCATTCAATGGCGGAAAGAATGTGCTAGTGGGACCCACAGGAGGGAGGGCACACAGGTCTTAAAGTCGGAGAACTCAGGCTGGAGAGAGAAGCTTGGATTCATCACAAAATCAGGTAGTAACTGAGACCATCAATGTTTTTCCATGTTGTTATCAATTCTTTGTTCCAAGTCCTGGTTCCTAACTCTTGTCTGGGATGGGTCATGGCAGCTTCTCACGCTTCACCCTTCTCTTCTTTCAGACCACTCTCCCCTCTGCCCTTCGCTGCTGTAGATTACCAAGGCCCCTTCCTCCATGACAGCCATATGATTCTTGGCTAGAAGTGGATTATTAACTTCAAAGGAGATTCCAGTTTTCCGTTTCACTAAGGAAAAATCTCTTTGAAGAGACTTCATGAAAATATACTATATCTCAGATACTTTATGAAAAAATTCCCTTTTTTGCAATCCTTCCTCACATTTTTTTTAAGCATCCATTAGCAGACACAGCTCTTCATTTGGTTCTTTGAAGGGGGCAGAATGGGGGCAGTGTTGCCATTGACATGTTACAAACATCATCACAATCAAAATCCTAACAAATCTGAATTCTGAGCATAAAATTAAACACACACACTTTACCAAAATAGTCCCCAAGTCCCTGTGTTACAAAGGTGGAAAGCAGGATAATATGTCTCAAAATACCACATGAAACATCTATGGCACCATGACATTGCTGGTGAAGTTTAAACCTCGGAAATTACTTATTTAACATCTGTTCACATTAATCAATATTAAAAGATGAAATAATTCTAGGTCAATTCATTTTACTTGGTATTTAGGTAATTTAGTTGGTATTTCTTATTTCACAGACAAGACTTCAGTGATGAGAAAACATGCAATTGATTTCAGCAGGCAGTATATAGTAAATTTAGTTCTTTTTTAACATTTAAATTCATCTAATACTTATTGATTATTTATTATGTGTTGGGAATTTAACACAGAATCCTAACACATAAGCAAGTCTGAGTATTTTCTCTTATGTTCCCATCTGCTTTCTAAACAATCTTGAGACACAGGTCCTGCGATCTCTATTTAACAGGTAAAAACATTGAATCAGAGAGATTAAGTGATTAGCTCAAGGTCATACAGTCTATCTGAGGCAATGTTTCATGTCTTCTGAATCCAAATTCAGAGGTCTTCCCCATTCACCACATATAGTCATTCTTCATTTAACCATTTATTTATTTACTGTAGATTAAAATACCCATATCTATGATTCTTACCTCATTATATAATTTCCTTTTACCTTCAGTAAAATCTTCAACATACCAGTAGATCTTCTTAATCTTTTTTTCTTTATTGATTAAGGTATTACGTATGTGTCCATATTGCCCTATTGCCCTCCCACCCACCTCCTACTCATGCCCTCACGCCCCTGTTGTCTGTGTCCATCGGTTAGGCTTATATGCATGCATACAAGTTCTTTGGTTGATCTTTCCCCCTTACCCCACCCTGATCCTCTTAATCTTCATCCCTTTCTTGCTAAATTCTCTGGACTATCTCCAACATTCTTCAACCCTCCTTTCTCCACCTCTTTGTAGCCTAGCCTGCCATTTCAAACTGTTATCCTGATAAAGTGTGTTTAGAGATTAGGTAAAGATTAAACTCACTGATGATTTAGAATCCCAAGTTGAATCACAAGTTCACTTAACCTCATTTAAGCCAATCAAAGTTAATGGTTCTTGGTGCCAAAATAAACCACATCTTATGGCTTATGTGTCTACATATTGTGTGTGTGATGGTGGTGGTAACATCTAAAATCTTATGTATGTAGCCCTGACCAATTTGGCTCAGTGGATAGAGCATCGGCCTGTGGACTAAAAGGTCCCAGGTTCAATTCCGGTCAAAGGCATGTACCTTGGTTGCAGGCACATCCCCAGTGGGAGGTGTGCAGGAGGCAGCTGACTGATATTTCTAACTCTCTATCCCTCACCCTTCCTCTCTGTAAAAAACTAATAAAATATATTTAAAAATAAAAATAAAATAAAATCTTATGTATATATATAAGATGTCCCAAAAATGTATACACACTTTGAATAATTATAAAGGCAGTGTTTGTTAAAATGCATTTCATTTTCAAAGTTATCAACTATTAAAGTGTGCATACATTTTTGGGGACACACACTGCATAGTGTGTGTGTGTGTAAATTCTCTCTCATCCTCATGACCACTAGGATCCAGATAAGGAAGCCAGAGCTCACAGCTCTGAGCACTTTGCCCTGATAGAGCCTGCAGCAGAGTCCTCTGACTGTACCTTCTGTGTCCTCTGCTCTGTAACAGAAATCCTCAAATGTTTGTCCACAAATCAAGGGCTAGCTCATCACAAGATTTTTATAAGTCCATAACAAAATAAGAACAACATCACAATATTATGCATGTTGGAGAGTGGGGCCTGTGTCAAGATAAAGACACATTATTGGCAAGAACCATCTTTTATTCTGAGAGCATGACCTTTTTGAGTTTTTGGTGTTAAAGTTTCTTTTCTTTGTGAAATGGTAATGAAAGTAGGTGGTAATTTTTTTGATGGTTTGGTGGTAATGTTCTTACATGGTAAAATGAAAAGTATTAGTTATATAGGCCCTGTCTACACAATGTCTACATAAAAGATTCAAATGAAATATTAATATGTTATCAAATAATCTCAAAATGGTGATTTTTATGTCAGGCTGGTACTTTAAAATGGAGTTTGTTGAGAGTAATGCTTTTTGGAAAGCAGTTATAGGATAGGAGGCAAGAGGGCAGAAAGAAATATATCAGTGGTCATATCAGAGGAAAGAAATAGTAATTTCACAATTTTGCCAAGGACTTTGCCTAGGTTTCTATAAATATGATTGAGAATTAAAATTTGCAACTGGACATTGCTTTGCTAACTTTTTCTCTGAAATTTTATTGACATATAATATTATTACCTTTGTTATCCTCTGAATATACAGAGTGTCCCCAAAAAATGTATACACACTTTAATAGCTGATAACTTTGAAAATGAAATGTATTTTAATAAACACTGCCTTTATAATTATTCAATGTGTGTGTAAACATTTTTGGGACACTCTATACATACATAAGATTTTCAATGTTACCACCACCCACCTCGGGGTGGACTAAGCAGACAAATAAAAATAGAAATTTTTCTTTTTTGAATTTTTCTATTGGTTTAATAGTCATATTTTTTCTTGAAAATGTATTTCTGTATTATTTAAGCTTTATCTCTATTCTCAAGAAAGATCTTTCTCTGTCCTTTCTTACTTACCCGACTTCTCCATCCAATGTTAATATCATGCAAGCAGATCCCAATTTATGTTGTTTCCCGGCAAATATTCTTTAGTCAGTCACTTGTTCGGAACTGAACAGATTTTACCATAAAGCAATATGAATAGGGATTGAGTTCTCAAAATCACTCATAAATGTCTGTCAGACATACACAAATGTAAAAAGCTGTAATTATAATAGTTCAGCTTCGAATCCTATAACAGAACAGACAAAAGAGGATAAAGATACATGAAGGTCATACCACCATTTTTCCTGAGCACAGGTCAACATTGGCAAAGAATTTAAAATAGGTTACGTGATCTGTCACCCTCCCGCTGTGATCCCTTCTGTATCTACAGACATACCAAATGCCTATTAGCAGCGGTCCTTTCTTGTGCATTCCAACCCCTAAATATTTTCAGCTTTAAAATTATCTTCCTTATTCCTACCCATCAAAGCTTCCACTTCCTCAATAGGACTGTCTCAGGGAAGTGGGAGAAGGAAAACAACCTGGTGAACAAAGATTACCATGGGAACAACCTGTGCTCCATTTTGAATGAAGAACTCCAGATTTCAGGTTCTGGAACAAAGTGAGCAAAAGAAATCTAGGCCCTGAGGAAGCCAACGTGCCTGGACTGTTCCTTTTTTGTCTCCATTTTTTCCCTAACTTCACACCTGATACCTTGCAGTCATTCCTTCTAATAGTGCACAGGTGCCCCATCCCTCTCATCGAGCTGTCATGTCCGAAGATGATGAAATACAGTAAATGGTTTCTATTTTCACTTGTGCTACAGTGAAGGTTCTCATGGCTCTCCCGGAAAGGGAGTTTGGGAAAGTTAGCTGTCACGCCCTTCTGCAGAGCCCCACATCAACCTGGCTAGTTTCAGCTTGACTTCTTTCCCAGTGCTTAACCTCTGCTCTGTATCCTAAGAGATCTGTCACTGGCCTGTGTATTCTTAGCCACAGGAGAAGGACATTTCAGGAGAAAGTGGTTATTATCTGTTAGTGGTTCAGACACCAGGAAAAATTGTCTAGCCTTTTGGTGGGAAAGGACGTGGGTGTGCACCCCAGGAATGCCATCGCTGGGAGCTCTGTGCTGATGAAGAAGGGACTTCCTGACACTTTAATGAAGTCTTCCTGAAGAGATAAGAGTCTGCTCTGCCTACATGCTGAACTCATACGATGACTCATACGATGATTCATGCAAGTCACGGTCTTTTTTACAAGCTGAGTAATTCTGATCACAAAGAGGTGCATTGACCGATCATGAGAGTTATCGCTAATCCAGAAAAAGATACCTAAACTATTCGGTCAGTCATATAATCTTCCCAGGAAATAAAACCAATGTAATTCAATTAAATTGATTTAAAGAGCAGAGCTCAGTTATTCCAGGTTTTCTTGTTTCCTATCTTTACCTATTGATCTTTCACACATTTATTCATTCCTTGTGCATTATTTGTTCAGCCCCACCTGTATGGGTGCATAACAAGAAGCCCGAGAATAAAAGACTCTATGAAGGACTTTCACTTGTTTGGTGAGCCAAGAAATTCATATATGGGGTGGGGATGGAAGAGAGAGAGAGAGAGAGAGAGAGAGAGAGAGAGAGAGAGAGAGAGAGAAATATTAAAACAGTAAATAAAGCATGAAAATGAATGTAGAGTTCCTTTTGAAAAGCAACATTTTTTAAATTATGGGAACATTTTGCTATAATATATACTAGTAAAATAACTACTTCTAAGCAATATATTTGACAATTTTTTAAAGCAATTCTTTAGAGAAAGCTAGTGGTCCCAGAATCTTAAGAACTGGGGGGGGGGGGGGGGGGGGGGGGGGGGGGGGGGAGG
>PVJC01047528.1:0-12869 GCA_004026665.1 Murina feae
TAGATATGTCTTTTAAATCCACAAAGATTTACATCTTTTACCCACATGTAGATATCTCCATGTTGACCCATATGATATCTGGATTAACTTCTGTAAATATCCCGCCCTATAAACATGTGAAACTTTATTTATCCACCCCTCCCCCCATTGAAAGACATTTGTGGTTTCCAATTTTTCATAAAAATGAACATTTCTGAGATTAAAACCCTTGCCTATGTCCACTTGTACATGTGTGACGACTCTCCAAGATATGTGGCCTGAGGAGGGGTTGTTGTGCCCTCAGGTGTGCTGTTTTCAGTTCTAACAGGCTCTGCAAAGTGGCTGTTAAATTTACGTTCCCATTTCCCCACACCCTGTTCACACTTGACTACACTTAAGAGTCTCATCTCCTATTGACAACTAGCAGGGCAACACCGCATACTTTTAAAGTTATGCTAAATCTTTATTTTAGCTCTGGCTGGTGTAGCTCAGTTGATTGGGCTTTGGCCTGTACACTGAAAGGTTGCTGGTTTGTCAGGGCACTTGCCTGGGTTGTGGGCTTGATCCTCAGTAGGGGGCGTGCAGGGGCTGCTAATTGATGTTTCACTCTCACATCTGTTTCTTTCTCTTTCTCCCCCTTCCTTTCTCTCTTTGTAAAAATATTTTTTACATATTTATTTAAAAAACAAACAAACAAAATAAACCCCACCTACACAGTGATTAAACATGACAAACTTCTCTGAACCCAAAGTTGGGGTGTCCTGCCTGCCTTTTATGTGGTCTGAATCAGGGTGGCCTCTCTGATAATCTAGGCTTTGGGGCTGGCTCACTGGACTGATCATCCTGAGAATGGACATTGCTTTTCAGACATATTCTTTCTTTCTGCCTACCAAGACTTTGAATTAGTGAATTTAGTTTAGAGTTAGTGTCACTATGTTAGCTTAGTGACATTCTTTCTTTCTGCCTATCAAGACTTTCAGGGAAAAGGCAGTGAACATATGGGGCATATGGCTGACCACATTTGAAGACTATAAAGGGGCTTAGGTGACAGTAATAGCTCTTCAGAGGGAGCTTGTCCTACTTCATTAATGTGTGTGTGTGTGTGTGTTGGGGATGGAGGTGAGTACAGTTAAGGAGTCAGGTATATTCAGATATAAAAGTCTAGAAACACAAAAACTCTGAACAATGATGTTGATGCTGTCATTTTGTCTTCTTTAGAACACCTTCACTGGTGCCTCCAATTCCCCAAAGGAAATATAGACAAACAGTTTCCCTTTCATGAATGTTTGGATTTGAGTGAGTTTTCCTTCTTGTATAAAGTGAAACTTAGGCCCAGCTGGTATGGCTCAGTTGAGCATCAGCCTATGAACCAGGAGGTCATGGTTCGATTCCTGGTCAGGGCACATGCCCGGGTTGCTGGCTCCCCAAAGTGGGGCATGCAGGAAGCAGCCGATCAATGATTCTCTCATCATTGATGTTTCTATCTCTCTCTCCCTCTCTAAAGTAAATAAAAATATGTTTAAAAAATATATCTTCACATTGTTGTTTATTTCCTTCCAGCTTGTTTTACTTTTATTTATTTAAAAAAATGATTTTTAGAGAGAGTGGAAGGGAGAGGGAGAAAGAGACAGAAACATTGATGACCGGCTGCCTCCTGTATGCCCTCCACTGGGGATTGAGCCCGCAACCCAGGCATGTGCGCTGACCAGAATCAAATGGGCAACCTCTTGGAGCATGGGACGACGCTCAACCAACTGAGCTACTCCTGCTGGGCTTCTTCCAGCTTGTTTAAAAAGAGAGGCATCTGTTTTTACTACACAGCTGGAATCTTACTATACAAAATATTATGTTTCTTTATTCACTTAATAATTTAATTATCTTATCACTAGACACTCTTCACAAGCATAGTATTTAATGGCTGCATGCTACCCTCTTTTTTTTATGACTGGACAATTAGGCTGTTTACATGTTTTTGTTACTATAAATCACTAATCGCTCATTTGAAGTAATAACTACAAAACCAACCTTAGTGGACATCACAGATAAACTACTACATAAAATATTATTATTACAATAGTAATAAAAATTAGAATGATTTGTGGTAAATAATCTTTAAAATAATTTTTTAAAATCTAAAAGAGATACTTTTTAAAGGTGATCTGCCCAAATTTATCAGTGCAAAAGTGAGAGTAGACTCTTTCTCTGGATATACCTGACACAGCCTGGAGAGATGTTAAAGGGTAACTGTGTACATGCAATCCTCCCTCTCTGTGAGACTCTGCTACTGTAGACGGGAAACCTGACTGAGGAGGTAGGACTGAGTCACCCACAAAAGTCATTCTATAAAAGAGGCAGGCTCGAATCCATGTGTTAACCTAAAATCAAAAGGCCAAAAGTGAGAGGAAACATGCATCTATTTGAGATTAAACAAAAAGAAAAGAAAAAAGAATAGCTATTCAGGACATACTGATTCAGGCAGAAACCCAAATAGTGTTCTGATCAGGAGACAAAAGCAATGGTCATGGATGAGAAATGGAAGGGGAACAATTACATTAACGGAAGGAAGGCATTTCTATTGGTGCAGATAAGCTAACATAGTGACACTAATTCTAAAAAATGTTTGTAATTTTCGTTCCGGTAGTCATAATATCTGCTTATTATCTCTGCAAACTTTTCTTTGGGATATAATGCTGCTATAGGCCCAATGTGAAGGCTATTTTGCCTTGTTTCAAAAGTTTAACAAAAGCCCAATTTCTTTAAAAAAATATATTAATTGATTTCAGAGGGGAAGGGAAAGGTAGAGAAAGATAAAAACATCAATGATGAGAGAATTATTGATCAGCTGCCTCCTGCACACCCCCTAGTGGGGATCGAGCCCGCAATCTGGGCATGTGCCCTGACCAGAAATAGAATTGTGACCTCCTGGTTCATAGGTTGACACCAAACTACTGAACCATACCAGCTGGGCCCATTTATATTATTTATTACACATGTTATTACAAACCAGGATTATTTAGTTCATTTTATTTCAAATGGAATGAGAAGATAATGGGTTTTAGTCTTAAGAATGCAGGGAGTTCAGCAGGATTAGATCCTTATCTTTCCTCTGCTTGGTCTTGGAAGGACTCTTCTAGCCTTCTGAAGTAGAATCTACATCTTTTCCAAACTGTAAAATCAATTAGTTGGTTAGCCCAGTTGACCAACAGACTAAGATTGGGCACAACTTTTCACAATATTAATAAAATTGAATCATCACTGTCGCCATAGTTGTCATTATCTTCAAACAATACCCATAACTAATAGACATGGCCAAACTGGAATAGCTTCAGAATTGAGCAGGTGAAGGAATTTGAAGGATGTTTTACAGTAACATCAGAGAACTACTCCTAATAGCTATCTAATCTAATAAAAGAGTGATATGCAAATTAACCATCACTCTGAGACACCTAAGCCACGCCCACCAGCCAATCAGAATGGCTGCACGCAAATTAATCCAGCCAAGATGGCGGCCAGCGGCCACAGAGCTAGAGCAAACAGGAGGCTTCTGTTGCACCAGCGATGAGTTGAAACTGCCTGCCTAGGCCAGCTGGGCCTCTGCCCAAGGCAACAAAGTTTCAATTATAGAAGATAAATAAACCCAAGAAACCTGATTCCAGCCAGCCTCACTGGGACGTTGGGTCAATGGGAGCTGTGGGCAGCCTGAAAATAGCCCTCAGCCCCTCACCCAGGCTGGCCACACCCTCATGGGGTGAGGGTCCCCACTGGGGGGCTTGGCCAGCCTGCAAACAGCCCTCAGCTTCTCACCCAGGCTGGCCAGGCATGCCAGCAGGTGGACATCCTCTGAGGGGTCCCAGGCTGGGAGAGGGCACAGGCTGGGCTGAGGGACCCTTCCTCCTACTGAGTGCACAAATTTTTGTGCACTGGGCCCCTAGTCTACAAATAATGACTGTTACTTGGAAGAAAAAGTGTTATGAATTTTTTTTTTTAATTGATGGAAGAGTGAGAACCAGGCATCTTAAGCAGAAGCTAGAGTCATATTTCAGGTGAAAATGGGGTGGGGAAATAGGTTGGTTAGAAAGCTAGTCAGACCTCAAGCCATTTACTAGTAAGTATTAAATAGACTCTGGACACCCTTACCTTTAGACGTACCAGCTCACAATATGTCAAAATGTAGTTTTTGCTTGTAACTTCTGAATGGGTTTTTATAACTTTGCTTTTAAAATTGTTATTAATTTCCATTTTGTATTTTTTGTTTTTGTCTTACATGTTTTTTGGAACCATTAAAAAGTATCAGTCCTAAAGTTTTGACATTGAGTCTCTAGTTGCCTAACGAATAGAATGAGCATGTTAGTGCTGTATGAAGATGGAAAGGGCTATTTTCAAGGCTGTGCATTTTCTCGTGACAACTGGCAGAGATGATGGATGCACAGACTCAGACAATAGAGCAGAATTGGGTCATGTGACTCTTAAGATCTCTTCCAGCCTGGAATTCTGTGTGATATCTTCTATGTGCAAAGAATTCCATTGCAGCAGGAGAGGAGTGCTAGGCTAAAACAGGAATGGAGCTTGTTCTAATTGTTATTTTATTTTAGCATCAAATACAAGAGATGGCACAGGAATGGTGCTGGTGAGCTGTTCTAGGAGCCAAAAACACTATTTGATTATTTTTTTTAACTGTCCCAGGTGTCTTGAATGTTGAGGGTATCTAGCCTACAGATTCCTAACCTGGGTCCATGGATCCTTAGCTAGGGAAACACCTATGATTGGAAGATCAAAGTTTTATGTGAATATGCACACATGTCTTTTATTTTTGTGGAGAAAGTCAATAGCTTTCATCACTTTCAAAATTACTTTCAACACAAAAGGAGGTTGGGAACCATTGAATTTATTCGATCCTCTCTTAAAGATGGGGACACTAAGGCTTAGGAGTTGAGGGGCCTTCCCCTGGTGAGTCATACGGCAGGACTAAGTCTTCAGGGGCTTGTCCAGGCATCATCTCTCACTACTCATCCTCCACAAGTGGACCCAGAATTGCCTACTTAATTTTCTTTTATTCTTGTCAGTCCAATTTAGTCTTAATAAAAGAAAGAGTATTTCTTTCTTTTTAAAATATTTGATCTTAATAATAGAAAGAGTACCCATCCATCAATTTCAGAAGAACCAAAATCTATTTCTGGAGCCTAAAAATGGTTAGATCCAGAAACTCATAGATAAAAAAACACAAGAATATACATGTGATAACATAGCAAAAAATAAAGTGTTCATAGTAACAAAACAGTGTATTAATTTCCTGCTATTGCTATAACAAATTTCCACAAATTTGGAATTTTAGTGACATAAAAATAATTTTATTATCTTACTAGAGGCCCAATGCATGAAATTTGTGCAAGGGGCTCAGCCCCCACAGCAGCAGCAGCTTGCCTCTGCCCTCACAGCCCCGGCATCATCCGGAAGGTAATTCAGCTGTCTGGTCTAATTAGCATATTATGCTTTTATTATTATAGATTATTATAGATAGCTCTGGAGGTCAGAGATCTAAAATAGTCCACAAGGTTAGGTTTCCTTGGGTTTTCTAGCTCCCACAGGGTGCCTGCTGTGATACTGTGTTGGGGGGTTGTGGGAAGAGTTTTGTGAGACTGATGCTTTAATCTGTGGGACCCGATGCTCTCTCTAGGTAGATACTCTAAGAACTGAGTTGAATTGTAAGATGCCCAGCTAGTGTCAGAGTATTGTTTGGATGGTGTAAGGAACCACTTCCACACACATCGGAATTGGGTGCAGAATCAAATCTGCATTCCTGGGCTCTATTTTCAAAGCCAGCTGGCTTCTCCCCCTCTCACCACCTGCCACCTTCTTATAAGGACTCTTGTGATTACATTAGGCCCATCCCAATGATTGAAGATTATCTCCTCAGCTCGAGGACCTTACTCCTAACCACATCTTCAAAGTCCCTTTTGCAAGATAAGGTAGCATATTCAAAATGTTCAGTCATTAGAACACTGATGTTTTGGGGAGGCTAGTCAGCCTATCGTAGTCAATAATATTAATTTCTTGTTAATCCAATTTATTACAAAAGATATTAAGAAAAAAAATAAAGGACCGAGGACAGTGAATTTTTTCTCAAGTTCTTTAGACAAAAATTTCACTAGCTACTTAACGATTCTGTTTAAAGAGTTGAAAGTGCCCAGGAGATTATGTAAATGTGTATGTGTGTAGAGAACAACAAAAATGAGAACGTGGAAAAAAGTAGAGAACTTCAAAAACAAAGTACCATCAGCAGATTTTTTGGTGAAAATCAGATGAGTTATGAGCTTCTACAGGGCCAGTGAAGACAGCTGGGCTTTTAGCCAGTGCAATTCTATGTGGGGCTGTGGGAACACTAGGATTAGCCGTGGCATATGCACAAACACTCGCGAGGGCTTTAATCTGGTAACAGCTGGTGGATGGGTGGTAGGGGAGAAAAGATGCTATAAATGGAAATAATTTAATAAAAGGGTTAGAGAAATTCCTGAACAATTAGTTCAGAAAATGAATGAATAACTGTTAAAGTTTTCAGATGATAACATTAAATGTTTATGCTTGATGAAGAGGGTAGATTCAGAACTTAATTTGGCACTTGTAGCTGTGAAGATAAGACATGTTGATATGTCACATGACCTGCTATGAACTGTATTGCTGAATTTTACCAAGTAATCCTTAAATGCAGAAGTTTGGGAATAATTTCCTTTAGAACATAGATTAAATCAAATGTCAGCTTGTCCCCATAACATTGTCATCTTCCCTTAGTTGCATCTGAAGATGTGTTCTGAGCAGGAGAAGAGGAGTTTGGCGCTGGTCCGTGTTTCTAAAGAGCTAGAGCATCAGCCTGCACACCAAAGGCTTCGGTTCTCAGTCAGGGCACTACATGGGTTGTGGTTTGCTCCCTGCCCCCGGTTGTGGCATGTGTGAGAGGCAACTAGTAGATGTGTCTCTCTCCCCCTCTCTCTTTCCTACTGCCCTGCTTCCCTCCCTCCCTCCTTCCATCCTTTCCTCTCTCCTACTCACTTTTTCCTTAAAAAGCAATGAAAAAATAACCTCTATGAGGATTAACAATACATAAATAAATAAGCAAATAAGTAAATAAGTGGGGTTTGGTTGCAGCTGGAGTATGGAAAATGCATACAGGTTTGAGTGCATTGTGTGAACCACATCGTGTGACTTGTGGCAGAGAAAAGTTTAAGGATTCTTATTTTACTAAAAGAGATTAAAAAAATAAATAGGCAACTTCTCGGAACGAAAACAACCCTAAATTTATATAGAACCACAAAGGACCTCTAATAATCAAAACAAGCTTGAGGAAAAATAAAATTGAACACATTATGTTCCCTGATTTCAAATTATACTACAAGGCTATAATAATAAAAAACTGTAAGGTATTGACACAAAAACAGACACATTGATCAAGAAACATAATAGAAAATTAAACCCTCGCTCCTATGGTCAATTAATTTACAAAATAGAAGCCAAGACTATACAATGAAGAAATGATAGTGTGTTCAATAAGTGGAAAAAACTGGTCAGATACATGCAAAAAATATGAAACCAGACCACTTTCCTACATCATATACAAGAATAAACTTAAAATGGATTAAAGACTTAAATGTAAGATGCAAAACCATAAATTCCTAGAGGAAAACTCTTTGACATTGCTCTGAGTAGTATATATTTTTGGATATTTCTCCTTGGGCAAGGGTAACAAAAGCAAAAATGAACAAATGGGACTACATCAAACTGAAAAACTTCTGGCTTGGCTGGTGTCATTCAATGGTTGAGCATTGACCTATGAACCAGGAGGTCACAGTTGGATTCCTGATCAGGCACATGCCCAGGTTTCAGGCTCGATCCTTAGTAGGGGGTGTGCAGGAGGCAGATGATTGATGATTCTCATAATAGATTTTTTTTTCTCTCTCTCCCTCGCCCTTCCTCTCTCTGAAATCAATAAAAACATTTAAAAAGAAAGTCCTTGCCAGTTTTGCTCAGTTGTTAGAGTGTCAGCCTGCAGACTGAAGGGTCTTGGGTTCGATTCCAGTCAAGGGCAGGTATCTTGGTTGCAGGGTTGATCCCTGCCCCAGTCAGAGCTCGTGCGTGTCTCCCTCAATCAGTGTTTTTCTCTCACTCTCCCCCAATTCTACTCTTTCTAAAAATCAATGAAGCATGATCAACATGACTCAGTAGTTGAGTGTCAACCCATTGAACAGGAGATTGGGGTTCAATTCCCAGTCAGGGCACATGCCCAGGTTGGGAGCTCAAACCAGGAGGGGGCATGCAGGAGATAGCCAATCAATGATTCTCTCTAATCACTGATGTTTCCATCTCTCCCTCTCCCTTCTTCTCTGAAATCAACAAAAATACGTATTTAAAAAAACCAATGGAAAATTATCTTCAGGTGAGGAATAACTACAAATAAAAAATAATAAATAAATAAATAGCTTATGTACAGTGAAGGAAACCATTGGGAAAACAAAAAGACAACCTACTCAATGGAAGAAGATATTTGTCAATGATACAGCTGATAAGGGGTTAATATTCAAGTCACATAAAGGACTCATATAACTTAACACTAAAAAAAACCCAAACAGTTCAATTAAAAAAATGGGCAAAGGACCTGAATAGTCTTTTCTCCAAAGAGGACATGCAAATGACCAATAGACATATGATAAGATGCTCAATTAAAATCACAATGAGATATTATCTCACACCTCTCAGAATGGCTAATATCAATAAATCAACAGACAACAAGTATTGTCAAGGATGTGGAGAAAAGGGAACCTAGAGCACTGTTGGTGGGATTGTAAATTGGTGCAGCCACCATGGAAGGCAGTATGAGGTTCCTCAGAAAATTGAAAATAGAATATAACACAGCCATCCAACTTTTGGGTATTTACTCCAAGAAATCCAAAACATTAGTTGTAAAAGACATATACACCCCTATATTTATTGCAGCATTATGTACAATAGCCAAGAAATGGAAGCAAACTAAGGGTCCACTGATGGACAAATAGATAAGGAAGATGTGGTACATCTATACAATGGAATATTACTCAGTAATAAAAAAGAATGAATTTTACTACTTGTGACAATGTGGATGGACCTAGAGGGTATTATGCTAAGTGAAGTGAGTCAATAAAGATAGACAAATACCATATGATTTCACTTACAGTTTGTGGAACCAACCAACCAACCAAACAACCAAAAAAACAGAAACAAACTCATGGATACAGATAACATTTTGATGGTTGCTAGAGGGGGGAAGGGGGGTTGGGGACAAGTGAAAAAGGGGAGGGGATTATAAACAGTCATGGGGATTTAAGGTACAGAATGGAGGATATAGCCAATAATATTGTAATAACTATGTATGGTGTCAGATGGGTACTAGACTTCTCAGGGTGATCATTTTGTAAGATATATAAATGATAAATGTGTAATCACTATGTTGTACACTGGAAACTCATGTAAAATTGTATATCAACTGTAATTGAAAAATTAAAAAAATTTTAAGCCCTAGCTGGTTTGGCTCAGTGGATAGAGTGTCAGCCTGGGGACTGATGGGTCCCAGGTTCTATTCCAGTCAAGGGCACATGCCCAGGTTGCACACTGAATCCCCCCCCGTGAGAGGCACACAGGAGGCAGCTGATCAATGATTCTCTCATAATTGATGTTTCTATTTCTCTCTCCCTCTCTCTTCCTCTCTGAAATCAATAAAAATATATTTTAAAAAAATTAAAAAGAAAAAAAAAGTGATGTATATATAATACAATGGACTATTACTTGGTCATAAAAAAGAATAAAATCTTACTATTTGCAACAACATGGATGGACCTAGAAGGTATTATGCTAAGTGAAATAAGTCAGATAGAGATAGACCATATAATTTCATACCATGTAATTTCACTTGTGTAGTGTCTAAAAAACCAAAGTAAATAAACAGAATGGATTAAGAAGTACAAACTAGCAGTTACAAAATAATCACAGAGTCAGCATAGGCAAAAAGTCAATATCTAATCTAATAAAATACTAATATGCAAATTGACCATTACTCTGAGACACCTAAGCCATGCTCACCAGCCAAGCCATGCCCACCATCCAATCAGAGTGGCTGTATGCAAATTAACCCAGCCAAGATGGCAGCCGGCAGCCACAGAGCTAGAGTAAACAGCAGGCTTCTGTTGCAACTGCCTGCTAAGCTAGCTGAGCCTAATGGTAACAATGTTTCAATTATAGAAGCCACAGAGCTGAAGCAAACAGGAGGCTTCCTTACCTGCCTAGGCCTCCGCTCAAAGCAATAGTGTTTCAATTACAGAAGATAAATAACCCCCAGAAACCTGATTCCAGCCAGCCTTGCTGGGACATTGGGTCAATGGGAGTTGTGGGCAGCCTGAAATCCTGAAAACAGCCCTTAGCCCCTCACCCAGGCTGGCCACACCCCCATGGGGTGAGGGTTCCCACTGGGGGGGCTTGGCCAGCCTGCAAACAGCCATCAGCCCCTCACCAGGCTGGCCAGGCATGCCAGCAGGTGGACATCCCCCAAGGGGTCCCAGACTGTGAGAGGGCACAGGCTGGGCTGAGGGACCACCCCCCCCCCGCCCAAGTGCACAAATTTTTGTGCACTGGGCCCCTAGTTTTGTAATAACTATATATGGTGTCAGGTGGGTACTGATCTTATCAGGGGATCACCGTGTAAATTATATAAATGTCTAATAACTGAAGCTATAATATTGAATATCAACTGTAATTATACATTTTTCCTCATTATTTAAAAAGGAAAGCAAACATTTGCTAATCTTTGTTCCATGACATACTTTTTACTGGCTTCATAGTGTTTCTTTAAGTGGCAAAACAAACAAACAAACAAACAAACAAACAAACAAACAAACAAACGGCAATCCCTAGGCTTGGTGTAAGGAAGCAGTGCCACCTAACTTCTTACACTGAAATAGGATAATAGTGCAAACAAGAATTCAGCAATGCTCCTCGAAGGTTTAAACGAGCCATTTAAAAATGACATTAGGTAGATGCCATTGGGAAAGAAGCCAACTCTGGCTGTATTTCTCTCTCCTCTCTGCAAAAGCCTCAGTAGCTCCTGTTTGTCTGCAGAATAAGAATATACTTCTGAGAGTCGCATTCCAGGTTCACCATAGTCTAGTCATCTTTCCAACATTATTTCCCAAAGTGGTGCAACCTATGATCTCGTCAAATAGCTATTTTGTCTCCTATACATGCCTGTTTGCTCTACATGGATGCCTTCAACTAATTGCAGTGTCTGTCCACAGGAGAACTTGACATTCTCTGAGTACAAACTTGGCCCAGCTTCAGAGAATCAGAGCCATGTCTCTTTTCCTCCTGGACGACTGCCTTCCCAGGTTCCTCCCCTCCATCTCAGTGGGAGTCAGGTCTTCTTCCATCATCCCTACAGCACTCCTGGGCTGCATGTATCACTTTGCTTACATATGGTTATGTCCCAGCCCAGCCTGGGGACTGCTTGAAGGCACGGGTTGTATTTTGTCTATTCTTAAGGCCCTCCATCACCTAGCTAGATGCACAGTACACAACAGTTACCCAATACCTACTTCTGAAAGAAAGAAAGAATAGCAGGAACAAGGAAGGAAGGAGAGAAATAATTGAAAATATTGTAAAATGGGCGAAGGATCTGAATAGACACTTATCCAAAGAGGACATACAGATGGCCAATAGATATATGAAAAAAATGCTCAAAGTCACTAATCATCGGAGAAACCACAGTGAGATAGCACCTCACATCTGTCAGAATGGCTGTCATCAAACAATAAGTGCTGGTGAGGATGTGGAGGAAACGGAACATTAGTTCACTATTAGTGGGAATGCAGATTGATGCAGGAGGAGTTTCTTCAAAAAACTAAAAATGGATTGCCATTTGACCCAGCAATACTACTTCTGGTAATATACCCTAAAAACCCAAAACACCAATCAGAAAGAATATATGCAGCCTTATGTTCATAGCAGCATTATTTACAATAACTAATATTTGGAAACAGCCCAAGTGCCCATTAGCAGATGAGTGAATAAATAAATTGTGGTACATCTACACAATGGAATACTATGAAGCCATGAAAAAGAAGGATCTCTTACCCTTTGGGATGGCATGAATGAACCTAGAGACTATTATACTAAGTGAAATAAGCTAATCAGAGAAAGGCAAATATCACATGCTCTCACTTATTTGTGGAATCTAATGAGCAAAATGAATTAACCAACAAAATAATACCTGAGGCATGGAGGCATGGAACAGACATATCTTGGGGGTGGGGAAGGTTGGGGAATGAGAAGAGATAAACCAAAGTACTTATATATTTATATGCCTAGCCCATGGATATAGATAATAGTGTGGCAAAGGCCTAGGGGGAGGGGTGGAGGCTGGGCGGAGAGAGGTAAAGGTGAGGGGAATTGGGGACATCTGTAATACTGTCAACAACAACAAATATATATATATAAACTAATAAAAGTGTAATATTAAAATTAACCATCTCTTTGGGACGGGTAAGCCACGCCCATCAGCCAATCAGAGCGACTGTATGCAAATTAGCCCAGCCAACATGGAAGCTGCCACTCACGGACCTGAGTAAACGGCAGCTTCCATTGCAGCAGGAGTGAAACTGAAACTTTTTGCCGCCGGCTTGGCTTATTCTGGCTCCAGGCAAAACATATTTGCAACAAAGTATCAATCATAGAAGTGTCCGAAGCTGAAGGAAACAGCAGGCCTGGCCTGACTACTAAGGGTAACATTGTCTCATTATAGAAGCGGAGAGGTGAAGCAGAGAGGAGGTTCGTTACTAGGCCTCAGCTTAAAAGAACAGTGCATCAATTATAGAAGCTAA
>PVJC01047529.1:0-12875 GCA_004026665.1 Murina feae
GCCCACCCCCACATCTCGCTCACCCTGCCGCTGGCACTGCGCTGGCCTCCAGGGCTGCGGCCGCCATCTTGCCTGAGCTAATTTGCATACAGCCATTCTGATTGGCTAGTGGGCGTGGCTTACCCCCGTCCCGGAGAAACGGTTAATTTTAATATTTCGCTTTTATTTGTTAAGATAGATGCTTATTTATAATTGATTAAGAATTTTGTCTTTTGTTTCACATAAAATATATAAAAGGAAATACTTTTTTTTTTTTATCATGAAATAGATAAATGTTTATTTTATTGGTTCTAGCCATATGACATAGTGGTTAAAAGTGCAGGCAAGTCTTTGTTGAATCTAGCCCTGTCCCTTATTAAGATGTGTGACCTTGGAACAAGTCAGTTAACTCATTGACACTCAGTTTTCTTCTCCGTAGAGTGAAGGTAGCAATGTTTCATTGGCTGTTGTAAGGTTAAGTAAGGTGGTAGTTTTGCATGTGGCACAGAGCCTGGCACATGCTGGCAGTCAGTAAACAGTAGGTGCTGCTTCTGTTTGATTTGGCAGCAGCAACCATGGTTAATGTCGCAGATCTGGAGTAGATTTAGAGAGAAGGCTTATGGCCCCAACTGTGTTATACTTAATATTTTTACATTGACTTGTTAACCTGTGAACATCATTATTTTTCTTCCTTAAGCTTTTCTAAATTGGACCACTTTTATTAATCTGAATTCTAAAATAATCACAATCTTTTTAAATAAGCCAATAACCGTAGGAAGGATAACCGAGGGTGGGTGGTAAAGGACAACAAGGGTCTTGGCTATAGTGTTTTTGTAACATTTCATCACAGTTATTTTGATTAAAAAAGAATTAATGTTTGATAATTTTGTATGAATAACTTAAAATTTTTTTTCAGGTAAATTTATTGAGGTGACATTGGTTAATAAAATCATGTAGCTTTTAAGTGATACAATTTTATGATACATACTCCGTATATTGCATTGTGTGCCTACCACCCATAGTCACATCATCTTCTGTTACCGTTTGACCCTCCCTTCTTTCGGGTAACTACCCTACTGTTGTCTGTGTCTATGAGTTTCAGTTTTATATCCCACATATGAGTGAAATCATATGGTTCTTAACTTTTTCTGACTGATTTCACTTAGTATAATATTCTCAAGGTCCATCCATGTTGTTGCAAATGGCAGTATTTCATCTTTTCTTATGACTAACTAGTGTTTCATAGTATAGCTGTACTGTATATTCTTTAGCCAATCCTATTGAAGGATACTGGTTGTTTCCATGTCTTGGCCACCATGACTATGCTGCAGTGAAAATAGGGGTGCATAGTTCTTTGCAAATAGATCTTTTGAAGAAACATTTGACAATTTTTTTTTTAGCTAAATTTAACATGTATGTATGAATAGATTCTGATAATATATATATATATATATTTTTTTTTTTAACCTTAGGGTACAGCTTGTATGTATTTCAAGCGTTTTTATCTCAATAACTCAGTAATGGAATATCACCCCCGGATAATAATGTGAGTATAAATCTGTCTCATTTATTGATTTTTATTTAAGAAGACTATAACACTTGAGTGTGTGTGTGTGAAAATTACTTCCTAGAAAAGTAATTCTGAACTTAAGATCATTGAGCATAGTTTTTATATATATGTAACACTTCCCTGTAATACTGATGGCATCTGAACTTTAACTTGTCCAGATTCAAATTGTGTGTTTTCTCCAAGCTAGCTTCCCTAATACCCCTTTCTGTTGGTGGTATCTTTCTTCTCCTAGTTGCTGAGGATCATTAGTGGTAACTCCTGTCTTTCTACAAGTCTTATAGGTCATATAGGATTAATTTAAATTGAACAGAGGTCTTTGTGTTTCTGTGCTCTGTTGAGCACTATGCTTATCATTAAAGGTAAAATTGAAAATAGTATGGGACTCATCAAAGAGCTTGCTGTTAATTGCAGTGTCCCTGTTTGTTTTTTTCCTCCTTTTCCCATTTCTACCAATCTAGATCAAGCCCTTTTTACTTCCAATCTTTATTTTTATGGCAATTTTATTACTAGCTATGAGAGTTGCATAGGTTTGTTCAGAAGTTAATAATCCCCTATTTAAATACCCTTGGAGATGTCCACTGATAAGCCTTCCACAAAGGTAGTTCTTTAATCTATCTTTTATCCCATACTCATACGGTACATATATGTGTACTATTTTTCTCTTCCATCTGTATTTCATGATACAAAGTACTTCTATTCCTCAATTACTTTGTTCTTCCAGATATTTAGGTTGAACTATATGAAACTGCCAGTATGTCAGTAATAGCTAAATGCTGTGGTAGTACTGCACAGTTCAACCTGATTTTATAGTCTTCTATGGATTTAGTACTTTGAACAAAATTATCTCTTTCTCTCTAAATATATATATGTAAAATACATACATATGTTTATACATATATATTATATATCCTGTAATGCCTACTATAGTCACTTGTGAATATTAGTCAATTTTAGAATGTAGCTTTAGGAATAAAATATTTACATATTTTTCAAAGTATATACATATCCCTGGTTATATGTGTGAGAGAGAAAATTATTTTCTAGTAAAGGGTAATTTAGACTTGCATTCTATTCTGAACTTCAGATCCCTTATCATATTCCTTATATTTTCCTCTAGGCTCACTTGTGCATTTTTGGCCTGCAAAGTGGATGAATTCAATGTATCTAGTCTACAATTTGTTGGAAATCTGCGGGAGAGCCCTCTTGGACAGGAGAAGGCACTTGAACAGATTTTGGAATATGAGCTGCTGCTTATACAGCAACTTAATTTCCACCTTATTGTCCACAATCCTTATAGACCATTCGAAGGCTTTCTCATTGATGTAAAGGTAATCTTTTTGATATAAAGTAAGCTAGTAGAGTGTACTCCTTTGCTGTCGTTCTGTAAGCAAAATTTTATCGTAACTTTTAATTATCTTAATTGTTAAAACATGAGTTCAGCCCTAACTGGTTTGGCTGGGTGGATAGAGGATCGGCCTGCGGACTGAAAGGTCCTGGGGTCGATTCCGGTCAAGGGCATGTACCTTGGTGGCGGGCACATCCCGGGTGGGAGGTGTGCAGGAGGCAGCTGATCCATGTTTCTAATTCTCTATCCCTCTCCCTTCCTCTCTGTAAAAAATCAATAAAATTTAGAAGAAGAAAAAAACAAAAATAAAAAACATGGGCTGGGCTAAAAAGTGAGCATGGCCTGGACCTCCACGGCAGTAGTTCTCAAACATCAGTGTACCTCAGGAATCATCTGGAGGGCTTGTTAACTCCTTGTTGGGCTGCAGTACCAGAGCTTCTGATTTAGTAGATCTGCAAATACTGATTCAGAGGTCATGAGAAAGACCATTGTTAATTTAGAGTAATGCTTTTAAAACTTAAGATCACTCTTATAACTGAAATATACTGTCATAGATCTTATTTAAAGAACCTTAAAAAAATTGATAATTTTAAACTAGAAAATTGTTAAGTGACTTCTAGTTTTAGTACATTGTGAACTGGAATCAATATATAGGCGTAAAAAATGTAAGTAAATAAATATCGATAAAAACCCCTTAAGTTATTTTGTTTTGACCCTGAAAAAGGACTTGGATAATCAGCATAAAGTCAAACATGAATCAGAAACTGGTTCATTCATTTCATTTAAAAGGTGAAATTTGGGTACCTTCTTTATGCCAAACATTGTCCTTGATGATGAAGCCAGGAACAGCCTCAACATTTATATGCCTTAAAATCTAATGGGAAAAATAATCATATGTTCATTGTGCTCAGTGTTACAGGGAGGAAAATACAGGATACATTTGAAGGAGATAGCAAACTGAGAGGAAGGGAAGATAATTCTGAGAAAGTGTCATTTTAAAATTTAAAATTAGAAGGTGTAAGTTCAAAAAAAGTAAATGAAAATAAAGTTCAGCTCTGGCTAGTGTTTCTCAGTAGTTAGAGCATCAGTCCATGCACTGAAGGGTCTCAGGTTCAATTCTTGTTCAAGGGCACGTACCTGGGTTGTCGGTTTGCTCCCCACCCCTGGTGGGGGAGTGTGTGGGAGGCAATCAGTCCTTGTGTCTCACATTGATATTTTCCTCCCTCCCTCCTCTCCTTCCCCTCTCTTGAAAAGCAATGGTGGGGGGAAAGTGAAGTTCATAGTATGAGTAGGAATTTGGCAGTGAAAGAGCATCCCTGTAGGACTTCTCCAGTCGAAGGTCCGGATTCAAGAACTATGGGTGCACTAAAGAACCTAAACAGCTTAGAGATAGAGGGGAAGACTGCCACAGAGTGCTGCATGAGTGGAAGGCAGACGAAGACTGGAAGTGATGTTAAGGGTTTTGAATAGAGCAGGGGTAAGCCAGTGAAAGGTTAAGTCTGGAGAGGGTCAAATTAAGTTTATTCCTTTAAATAAATCATGTTTGCAAATTCATGCATCAGTGTGTGCATCATATACTTATTGCACATCTGTGTCATGGTAATGTGGAGAATGTATTAGAATGGAAGAAAGGATACTAGTTACTATGCTGTTAGTTTGACTCACGTAGCAGCTGTAGTTACAGAGAGCTTAATGGACTTCAGAGATAGTAAGCAGGATCAGTAGACCTTGAGGTTTAATTACATAAAGAGAGTGAGGACAAGTGAGGACCCCCACCCCTGGGAGGAGGGGGAAGGTTCTGCAGGGGGAACACAGGGGTTGATGAAATTGGTTTGAAACTTGCTGAATTTCCATTGGCTGCAACACATCCAGGTAGGTATCTCAAGGTAAGAGAAAATGGCTAGACTCGGGCATCATTGCTCCAGGAAAACTGAAAGTGGAAAATTTAAATGAGGATCATTTAAAGGGTAGGTAGAGAAATAAAGAATCTAGAAAGAAGACTGAAAAATACCTAGCAAGGTAGGACTTTCTAGAAAAGTGAAAGGAAATAGAAAACTTGAAATAGATTAATATGAGCGACTCCCCAATCCCACTCAGAATTTAGGCAGAGTAAAAGTAGATGGTTAACGCTTGCTGGTTTAGTGCCAGAAAAGTGATCTGGGTGAAAGTAGTCTCTGTGGAGTATGGAGGGAGAAAGCAGATTGGAGCCATTTGGGGAATAAATAAGTGAGCAAACACTTATATGTAACTTGGATTAGACAGCTTGTCTTTGAAGTGGAAAAAGAAGGTGGGGTTATTGAGATGAGGGACCTGCTAGAAAGAGAGGAAAGGGACGGCTTTCTGTTGAGTTTTGTTTTGTGGGAGAAACTGATGTGGGGAGCTGGTAATGAGGGAAAGCTTAAACGGAAAGGTGGAAAATCTGTAGCTCAAGATTCTCTTTGGAGTAAGGTAGATGGGGCTGCTGTGGGTGTCAAAGCAAAGTAGAAGGATTGGCCTTAGAACAGTCGCTCTTTTAAGGCAGGGAATAGGAAAACAGTGTTATGCCTGGAAATTTGGTGGTGCAGGACACAGAGTTTCTTTGTTAAGAGCAGATACCATTTTCTATGAGTGATACAGCTTTTTTTTTAAAAATATATTTTATTGATATTTTCATAGAAAGGAAGGGCAAGGGATAGAGAGTTAGAAACATTGATGAGAGAGAAATATCGATCAGCTGCCTCCTGCACACCTCCTACTGGGGATGTGCCCGCAACCAAGGTACATGCCCTTGACCGAAATCAAATCTGGGACCCTTCAGTCCGAAGGCCGATGCTCTATCCACTGAGCCAAATCGGTTAGGGCGAGTGATAAAGCTTCTGAGAATTATTAAAGACATTGAGATGGAGAATGTTTAACATAGACACTGAAAAATAGAACATATTTTCTTTGTAACATTATAGGTAGGCAGTGTTGAGAGCCTTGCGAAGATAAGAGAACCTAAATCTCTGTATATAAAAACCCTAAGTGACCATTATGGCCAGATGACTGGCCAGTAGCTATGACACGCACTGACTGCCAGGGGACAGACACTCAATGTGCGCTCCCACAGCCAACCTCCCATGGTCCCTCCCCCTCGCCAGCCAACCTCCTGTGAGATGGCTTTGATTGGCCCAATCGCTAGCCAGGCCAAAGGACCTCACCCATGCACAAATTCGTGCTCCAGGCCTCTAGTTTATAATAATACCAGACCTCTTAGTTGTATTGTTTTCTCTAGTAGCACCAGAAATCTGGATATGATTGCAAAACAGAAGGTTTGTTGAATTCACCTGTTGAACTTTTGTCAGCAATGTGTTGGCAACATATGGTGCAGGGAAATCAAGAGGGAAATAGGGATGAGAGAACAACAGGTGAGTAGGAACAAGTATAGAGATAGAGACCAAAAGTTCTAAGGAGGAAGTCAAAGAATAGCTGTGAAATAATTGAGCAAATGTATTGGGAAAAGTGGAATGTCAGAGGTTAGGCATTTTGGGATAATGACTACTCCTGGGTGTGACTACACAATTTTATCTGAGTGTGTGTGTGTGTGTGTGTGTGAGTGTGAATCCTCACCTGAGGATTGTTTCCCATTGATTTTTAGAGAGAATTGAAGAAAGGGGGAGAGACAGAGAGAGAGAGAGAAACATTAATGTGAGCGAGACACATCGATTGGTTGCCTCCCACATGGCCAGAGATGGAGTCTGCAACTGAGGTATGTGCCCTTGACCAAAATTGAACCTTCAACCCTTTAGTGCGAAGACTGACCTCTACTGAACAAAACAGGCCAAGGCTGTATCTGAATTTTTGTTTCAGATTATGGAAAAGATTTCTTGCTGCTTTTGGAGCTGATTGTGGGTATCTATAGTAAATCCAAGGATTTAGGGCTTATGTTAAAGGGTAAGAATTGTCAGGAAAGCCCTAACCAGCTTGGCTCAGTGGAAGATGGTCAGTCTGCGGACTCAAGGGTCTCAGGTTCGATTCCACTCAAGGGCATGTACCTTGGTTGCGGGCACATCCCCAGTAGGGGTTGTGCAGGAGGCAGCTGATCGATGTTTCTCTCTCATCGATGTTTCTAACTAACTCTAACCTTCTCCCTTTCTGTAAAAATAAATCAATAAAATATATTTTTTTAAAAAGTCAGGAAATAGGGGAACTTCCATATTTAGATATATTCTAAAAATAATTCTGTAATTAAACCAACATTTATTTCCATTTGCTTCTTTCCAAAAGTAAAGGTTAAGTAGAGGAATTTCAAATCAAAATGAGGTGGTGCTTTGGTTTCTAAATACTGTCTTAATATCTGAATCACCTGGATTTCCTGGGAGGTATGTATTTCTTGGGTCAACTTCAGACCCAATGGAATTTCTAAGAGCCTTCTTTCCTGTACTTCCTCTTATGGAAAAGGACTAAGAGAGGGATTAACATAAATCAGAATAGCCAAGTACTATGCTGGGAACTTGAGCTATATTATTTTAAAGCATGTATTTCTTACTTAACAACTGCATTTTCAGTACATTCTCATGGGGAGTACAAAATAATCTTACATGGAAAGATTGTTATTATTAGAGTATAGAAAAAAGATTTTTATAAAAGCACCTTGTGTTAACTTCTGGTTAATATGAATATTTTGAACTGTCACTCCATTAAACTCTCATAAGTAATAACATTTGAAAACTTTCTCTCTAGACTCGCTATCCCATGTTGGAGAATCCAGAGATTTTGAGGAAAACAGCAGATGACTTTCTTAATAGAGTTGCGCTGACGGATGCTTATCTTTTGTATACACCTTCTCAAATCGCCCTGACTGCCATTTTATCTAGTGCTTCTAGAGCAGGAATTACTATGGAAAGGTATTAATTTGTGTTTTAACTTAGATCATTCAGTCACTGAGTTTTTAAGTAAGGTTCCTTTTGTGAATATAGTCCTTTATATCTTCTATGGCTGGAAGGGTTAGGGCAGCTGAGGGAAGAAATGAAATCACTTTAAAGGAAATCTTTAAAAATCAAGTATGATATTTTTGAGCTAAGACGATTTGTGACTAAAGTAGAAGTAAATCAGGTGATCTTCAAAAGACTGAATTGCAATTCAGTTGATTTTTAATCACCACACATGGGTGCAGACCACTCTGTTCTGCATCTCCGCCCCTCCTACCAATCTCAAGGTGGCTGCTTCTTTATATCCTTAGTTATAGGACTTATGTTCAGCTAGATTTCACGTGGTTCTCCATGATGCTTGTTCTGTAGTTGTAATTTTAATGTGGTTTTGGGAAGATGTAAGTACCATGTTTACCTACTCCACCATCCTGAATGGAAGTCTCCCTTCTAGTTCTTAATTGCCACACCCTGGGTGACAGAATAGCTCATTTTGCATCTCTATCCCTTTACCAGTCTTGGTATGGCTTCTGTTTTCAGTCCTGTTCTAAAGATGGTTTTCTATGATGATTCTGTAATTTTATTGTAGTTTTTATATGGTCATGGGAGGAGGCGAGCACAGTGCTAACCTACCATATTTTCTGGTGTATAAGACAATTTTTTAACCCAGGAAAATCTTCTCGAAAGTCAGGGGTCGTCTTATAGGGCAGGTGCTGAAACTTCAGAGCCAGACTGGAAAATCTGCAGTCGCCACATACGGTGGGGGGAGCTCAAAACGGCTGCACTTCATTCATTTCATGGAGCCAGATGGAGGCCGCAAGTGTCTCCAGCTGACCTTTTTGTGCTGCATACGGTCTCCGTCCAGACTTTTTAACCCAGGAAAATCTTCTCAAAAGTTGGGGGTCGTCTTATTCGCCCAGTCGTCTTATTTGCCAGAAAATACGGTACTCTACCACCCTGAATGAAAGAGGGTAGGATAATTGCTTTTACATCACTGATTTCAAAATGGGATATAAAACCCTTGTGCTATTGTTATATTCTGGATGCTTTAGATTATTACTCATAGAATGTTCGGTTGTTAGTTCTAGGTTTTCTTTTTCATTGGATTTAGAGCTTTATTTCTTAGTTCCTAGTTTGACTGCTTAGATATTCTTGCTTGCCTTTGGATTTTTTAAATCAAAATTAAAATTCTAATTCAAGATTGAAATTAAAAGTTGCTAACTTAAAAAAGTTTCAGAGTTAAAGAATGTGGTCAGCTAACTCTTAGAACCAAATGAGTTATTTTTATATTTAAGGAGTTTTACAAGAAAGGAGAAAAGGAAAACAAATTGTTTTTAATTACTGATAACCAGTAATATATTAGTTGTAAAGGGAGTTACTGATTTCTATATTTAAAGTTATCTCCCACAATAAATGATGAGAATCTAATATCAAACTTAATTATCAAAACTCTAATATAATTTGCCCCGCTGGCATGGCTCAGTGGTTGAGTGTTGACCTGTGCACCAGGAGGTCGAGGTTCAGTCTCCAGTCAGGCACATGCCTGAGTGGTGGGCTCGATCTCCAGTGGAGGGACATGAAAGGGGCAGCCGATCAGCGATTCACAGCATTAATGTTTCTCTCTTTCTCTTCCTCTCCCTTCCCCTGAATGAAAACAAACAAAACCTCTAATATAATTTAAGTAATCTGGGTAGTTTAAAAGACATAGCTCAACACAGTTTCTTAAAGAATTGTCTATTTTTGTAACTATTTTACCCAAGAGAAGAATTAATGTTTTTGTATTTATCTTTGAAATGTTACTTATGCCTTAAGAATCTGTTCATTTGGGCTGTTATCAATTGTAGATCAAATTCAGGTACATAAAACCTCAGAGTAAACACTTAAATATAAAAATGATACTTTCATACTACTGTCATTGGTTCTGGGGGGAAAAAAGGGTAATTGGGCTTTATATTAATCCATGAAAAAGTATTAATGCCTTTGATTTGGACTCAGTGTAAATAAGGTGTAATAGAATTGTAAGGCATGGGATGATATTCTTACTGGTTTGAATAGCTAACTCCCAGGAACAACAACTATAATTAACATGGACTTGGTATTAAGAGGAGAAAATCCTCACTTTTGCCAGGTTCCACCTCTTTTACTTCTTTGCTTTATATTGGGTAATTTACACTGTCATGACTTGTCTACTAGAGTCCCCATCCATAAAATGAGGTTCAGACACATAAAGTTTATATATTAAACACTTAACATTAAATGTAGTTAACTGTTGCTACTGTTATTTTCATACCTTTAAAAGCTTATGTATTACAGAAATTAAACACCTTTTAATGTAATATAAATTGTAAATAAGACTATAAGAGCTATACATTATAGTTTTGTGGAGCTCAAATTACTGTTTTTTAATACATTGTGAATAAGTTAATTTTAAAATTGCCTTGATGATGAGCCTTGGCCGGGTTGCTCAGTTGATTAGAGCGTCATCCTGATACATATACCCAAGGTTATGGTTTTGATCCCGTCAGGGCACATAGAGGAATCAATCAATGAATGCATAAATAAGTGGAACAGCAAACTCCCTCCCTCTCTCTCTCTAAAATCAATAAGAAAAAAATTTTTAATTGACCTTGATGATGAAATGAACATGGAGGAAAATAATTTGTCAGGTTTTCTCAAGATGCTGTATATGTCTAATAGGTTACAACTTTTTTCCTTTTTTACCAGTTATTTATCAGAAAGTCTGATGCTGAAAGAGAACAGAACTTGCTTGTCGCAATTATTAGATATAATGAAAAGTAAGTAAAAGAAACTTTATAAAATATTCTATGACAAAGTTACTTTGTAAAATATCTTAATATTTAACCTGAGATAACAGATTGTTTATACTTACTTTCATTGAATTATTGTATCATGGAGGCATGAAGGATATATTGGTGGGGAACAAATAGAAGATACATAGAAAGCAGTTTTTATACTATAGAACTTAAAGTAAAAATACATTCAGTTTCAGAAAGGGTTAAGTTTTAAAACAGGGTTCTTTTAAAGTGTAGCCAAATATGTGATAGGCACCGAAAAAGATCTATAGGGAACTAAATTTAGGGATATTTAAATTTGGAACTTCTATTTTGTAGATACATCAGCTATTTTACTACAGGGCTTACTTTCAAAGCTGTAAATAGGATCATAGAATTTAGTAGTTAGGAGGGACCTTGAAGATAATAAACTGTGATCATTTTATTTTTTGTGATCATTTTATAGCTGACAGTTTTATTGCTGATTTCTTCTTAATTTTACTCCCCTTTAACATGAAGTAGGAATAGCTCTTGATGAAAAACTCAGAACTTTAACAGTATTAAGGTCTCTTACCCATCTTTTTGCAGAACCAAGATACTATCCTGGGGCGTTGAGTCACAAGTATTATTCAGTTGAAAACACTGTTTTATTTGCATTATGAAATAAGTCAGTGGAATAGTCACCCATTTGGAACATGTGGCTGGCTAATAATAAGCCCTGGATCTCTCATCATTTTCTTTATAAATTTTGATACTTATATTATTTGATTTATTGTTGTTGAATAACAAACAGTTTAGGTAGAGGAGGTTTCTGCAGTTATAAAGTCACTGACGTAATTTGCTTTAAGCCCTTAAAGGACATTGTTTTCTTGATGATGTTTCATTACATGGGTTGTACATGTTATTAAAGCAGAGAATCGTCAATTAATACATTTTTACTACCTTTCCTCCCTTTATTACATATTATGTCACTAGAGGCCTGGTGCATGAAATTTGGGCCCTGGGGGGGGGATGGGGAAGGGGGCATCCCTTAGCCTGGCCTATGTCCTCTTGCAAACTGGGACCCCTTGAGGAATGTCCTCCTGCCAGCTTAGGCCCGATCCCCTAAGCCAGCAGTAAGATATCCTTCTTGCAGTCCAGGTCTCATGCAGTTCAGGACCCCTTGCTCCTTACCACCTGTCTGCAGCGAAGGCGGGAGAGGCTCCTGCCACTGCCACTGCACTCACCAGCCATGAGCCCAGCTTCTGGCTGAGCAGTGCTCCCCCTGTGGGAGCACACTGACCATCAGGGGGCAGCTCCTGCATTGAGCATCTGTCCCCTAGTGGTCAGTGCACATTCTGCCATTCAGTTGATTTGTATATTAGGCTTTTATTATATAGGATAACTAGAGGCCCAATGCACAAAATTCATGCAAGAGTAGGCCTTCCTTCACCCAGTTGTTGGCACTGGCTTCCCTCTGGCACCCGAGACCCAGGCTTCCCTCCGGCTGTCTGCAGGCACCCAGGAACCAGGCTTCATCTGGAAAGATGTCTGGCCTAATTACTATATTATGCTTTTATTATTATACTAGGGGCCTGGTGCACAAAAATTTGTGCACTCTGGGTGGAGGGAGTCCCTCAGCCCGGCCTGTGCCCTCTCACAGTCTGGGACCCCACAGTGGATGTCCTATGATAGCCCCAGTCTGCCAGGTGCCTTTTGTGTGTGTGTGTGTGTGTGTATGTGTGTGTGTGTGTCACCACTGGGGACCTGCCCCCAGCCGCATCTGAGGCTTGGAGCAGTCCTCCTGTGTGTGTCTACCTGCCGGGGGCCTGCCCCCAGGCTTGGAGCAGGCATCCCCTCTATGTTGATCTCACAGACTCTTGCCCTCCCCTGCATGTTGTTCTCTTTTTTGAGCTGTGACCAGGGCTGGGTGCTGCCTGCCTCCCAAGCTTGCCTACTGCCCATCTTCCTCCAGCCACCAGAAAGCAGGGAAAACCCCGCCTTGTGGTCAGGCCAGCCTTTTCCTGCTCCCTGATCCTCGGAAGGGACCTGGGAAGCAGCCAAGCAGGCCGCCAACTCTTTCCCACTCACCGGTCCCCTGCTGCCTTCCTTTCCCCCTTCCCGGTGCCGCCAAGGGGTCTGGGGAGCTGCCAAGCAGGCCACCGACCCCCTGCCACCTCTTCCCCACTCCCCAATGCCCCTCCAAGGGCCTGGACAGCTGGCAAGCAGGCCACCGACCCCCTGCCACCTCTTTCACACTCCCCGATGCTCCTTCAAGGGCCTGGACAGCTGCCAAGCAGGCCACCGACCCCCTGCCACCTCTT
>PVJC01047530.1:0-12877 GCA_004026665.1 Murina feae
CTCCTCCTCCTTCTTCTTCTTCTTCTTCTTCTTCTTCTTCTTCTTCTTCTTCTTCTTCTTCTTCTGCATTTCAAGTAATCCTGGTTTGGTAGTGATGAACTCTTTTAGCTTTTTCTTGTCTGTGAAGCTCTTTATCTGACCATCAATTTTACATAATAGCCTTGCTGGGTAGAGTAATCTTGGTTGTAGGTTCTTGCTATTCATCACTTTGAATATGTCTTGCCACACCCTTCTGGCCTGCATGGTTTCTGTTGAGAAATCAGCTAACAGTCATATGGGTACTCCATTGTAGGTAACTAACTGTTTTTCTCTTGCTGTTTTTAATATTCTCTCTTTGTCTTTTGCCCTTGGCATTTTAATTATGATGTGTCTTGGTGTGGTTCTCCTTGGATTCCTTTTGTTTGGGGTTCTCTGCATTTCCTGGACTTGTAAGTCTATTTCTTTCACCAGGTAGGGGAAGTTTTCTGTCATTATTTCTTCAAATAGGTTCTCAATCCCTTGCTCTCTCTCGTCTTCTGGCACCCCTATAATTCTGATGTTGGTACGTTCGAAGTTGTCCCAGATGCTCCTTACGCTATCTTCACACTTTTGGATTCTTTTTTCTTTTTTCTCTTCCAATTGGGTGTTTTTTGCTTTTTCATGTTTAAAATATTTGACTTGATTATTGCAAACTTCTAGTCTGCTCTTGGATCTCTGTGTAATATTACTAAGTTTATCGGCAGATTCTAGAAAATTCTTGAAAAACCTTAAAACCATAGTTTTGAACTCTATATCCAGTAGTTTGCTTTCCTCCATTTCTGTCATATGTGATCTGTTTCTTTGTCTCTGCATTTTGGCTGCTTCCCTCGTTGATAGAGTGGCTTTCTGTGCTAGGTTCCTATAGGGCCCAGTGATTCAGCCTCCCCAATCACCTGGGGTGGACACTCTTGTTGTAAACTTTTGAAGGCTGGGTGCACAGTCTTGTTGTAGTTATCACTGGGATGTATCATTTGGAGGAAATGACCTGCAGGCCTTTCTCCTCGTTGTTTGGGGTTTGGAACTTTTGGAGTTCTGTCCCAGTTGCAGTCCCTTAGGTTATGCTGTAGGCAGGCAGGCGCACAGCTTGGGCAGGGTTGTAAGTTGGGTGGAGCAGGGTCTAAGAATCACTGAGGTGGAGCAACTCGCTATGGCTGCCCCTCCACCGACTCCGCAGCTTCTCTTAGTTCCATGCTCTGGTGTCTGCATGCCCCTGAGTCCCCAAGTCTTCGCGTCAGTGATCACTGCGAACAGCTCTGCTAGAATGCCACTCAGCTTCTGCCCCGTTTCCTGACTGCCTGCATCACATTCATTGCGACCCTGGAGTTTATAATCTCCTTCCAAGCCATGGACCCAGGAACTGCCGCTGCTCCCTTTCGCCCGCACGAGTCCGTACCTCTCAGTTTTGGTGCCTGGAACTTCTACTCAGTCTCAATGCACTCCTTCTCTTGCCTTCTAGTTGTAAAGCTTCCACTCCCTTGGTTCTGGAGGATGGTCACTTATCTTTATAGTTGTATTTTTATAATGTAGATGTGGCAGGCTGCACATTTAGGTATATACCTCATGCCACTATCTTCGTTCCCCCCTCCAGCATATTTTGATCGGTTCATTTGTACAACATATCCAGGGAACGTGAAGAAGCCATAGTCTCCATCCTCAAGAAATACACTATCTGGCAGGGGAGGCACTCACTTGAACTGATGTGGTAAATAATCAAATGGTGCCCTAAACGGGCCTGGACAGGGGACACTTTAGCCAGCCTGTTAGGCCTAGAAGGTTTGTGGGAGAAGGACAAGTGGTCTCAGTTTTTAGCATATTTGAGGGTGAGAACCCAGGAGGTGGAAGAAAGCAGACTCAGACTCAGCCTTAGAGCCAGGACTCAAAACAAGACAAGGTTGGGGATTGAATGTGTGAATACCTGCCTTCTATCTTTGAAGAACAAGCATGAGATGACAGCATAAGCATGGTCTGGACAAGAAGAACTCAGGTTGCTGCTTAGAGGCAACTGCAACTGGAGAGAGAGAGAGAGAGAGAGAGAGAGAGAGAGAGAGAGAGAGAGAGAGAGAGAGATGCTTTGAAGACCAAAATTCCAAACACAGGAGGAGAGGGAACACTAAAACAGCCAACAAGGTCAACAATTGGGAGAAAATTTCACTCCATACACACAAAAAATATTAAATAAATCTGTAACCAACTTTAAAATAATTGTTTAGGATTTCCTAAGAAAAAACATTCAGACAAAAAGAACAAGAAATTATGAAACAAACCCAGGGAGGAATGGAAAAACAAAAGAGAGATTTGAAAACCTAGAAATTCTAAAAATTAAAAAGTAATCATTGAAATACAAATAACTTCAGTGACTCTACAATGAGAACATTTGTAAGTTGATAGTACTGACAACTTCACAGAATATGCAGCATAGAGACCAAGAGACAAACACCATGAAAGAAAAGTTGATCTATAGACAACAGATTGAGATAGTTCAACATATAGCTAATGCAAATTCCAGAAGACAGTGGCTGAGCCCTGGACGGTGTTTTCAGTGGTTAGAGCATTGGCCCATGAACCAAAGAGTCCAAAGTTCGATTTCTGGTCAAGGGCATGTGCCTGGGTTGTGGATTTGTTCCTGGTCCCCTAGTCCAGCCACGTGTGGGAGTCAGCTATTGATATGTCTCTCTCACATCAATGTTTACTTCTCTCTTTCTTTTTCTCTCTCTCTCCCTCCCTTCCATGCTCTCTGAAAAGCAATGGGAAAAATATTCTCTGGTAAGGATTAACAACAACAAAAAAAGAGATAGTGACTAAAAACTGAGTCCTTAGATTGAAAGCAGAAAATGAGAAAAGAAGAGTTAAATAAAAATACACAGTAGCAACCTTAGAAACACCACTAGTAAAGCTAAGGGGAAAAATAATGAAGAGAAAATATTAAGGAGTACAGAGAAAAATCAATTTTCTGAGAAGGAAATCCAGTTAGAATACATACATTTATTGTTGACAGATTTCAGAAGTCAGTGGAGAGAATGCTTCATAGAGCCTTAGCTTAAACTGACCATTAGGAGATTAACTGTCCCCCTAGAATTCTATGCTCAGCTAAAACAATTTTCAAGCAAGAATGAGTTGGTTTAAGACATTCAATGGCAGGAAGAAGTTACTATCCCCAGACCATCACTGAAAGACCTACTAACAGTTGGCCTTCAGAAAGAAAGACCAGAGAGGAAAGTGTGCTGTGTAAAACCATGGTAAATGCAGAAGTTGTATAAATATGCTGGTAATTTTAGAGAATTGTGGACATTTTAAAAAGTTTATTTTTGTGTATATAAATGGGTAAGAATAACAAGTAAAAATGGGAGTATTTTGTTGTTGTTCAGTGGGAAGCTGAGAAGCTTTGAGAATTCTATAACTTCATTTATACACTTAAAATTATGAATAACCACTAAAAATGGAAATATTTTCTGTAGCATTCAAGTTAGCATAGGATGAAAAAACAGAACAAAGAAATATGCTACCACTGACTTCAGATGGCATGAGGGAATTGTGAATGGCATTGCTGACAATGTTCTAGAATTTGACCTGTGTGCTTGTAAGCTGTGTGCATGTTTCAGAACACATGTTGCATTGCATTTAAAAATTTTCTTTTAAGTAAAATGCATATTTACTCTTTGTTAGAGCATTCCTAAACAGAGCAATAAGGAAGGATTGAGAATACAGGGATAAAAATATATAGACCAAGTATTTTTTCCTATTGCTGCTATAACTAATCACTACAGGCTTAGTGACTCAAAACATTGGAACTTTGCCTGACAATTCTGGAGGTCAGAAATGGGAAAGGAGTCTTGCAAGGTGGAGAGAAGGTGTTGGCAGAGTTGCGTTCCCTCTGAAGGGTCTGGGGGAGCATCCACTTCTTGCCTTTCCCAGCTTTTAGAATCTGCCCACGTTCCTTGGCACATTGCCCCTTCCCAGCATTTGTATCACTTCAGCCTCTGTTTAAGCCATTATGCCTTTTTCTGTGACTCTGACTCTCGGACTTCCCTCCTATAAGGGCCTTAGTGATTACATTGGGCCCACTGGGAAAATCCAGCACAATCTTCCCACCTCAGATCCTTAATCACTTCTGTAATGTTCTTTTTGCCAAATTAAGTAACATATTTACCAGGTTTCAGAGATTAGGACATAAACATATCTGGAAGAGCCATTATTCTACCTACTACATCAGGCAAAACTTATTTAAAAAGTAGCTAGCACAACAATATTAATTCCACAGAAAAAAAAGAGTACAAATATGTTAATTAGGATAGAGATCATTCATAATAATAAATGAAATTAGATGAAACAATCAGAAACTTGTATACATTTAACAACATATCCTCAAAAACATAGAAAGAAGAAAATGACAGTATTATAAACATAAATTAACAAATTCACGGGGGATTTTAACACACTTCTATCAGAAACTGATAAACTACACAAAAATGTATTAAGGATAAGGCTGATTTGGACAACAGGACTACACAAATTGTTCTTATACATTCTTTTTGAACTCATTTGGAATGTTTTATAACTCTCAACTATACACTGTGTAACAGAAAAACAGAGCCATTCAGCATTACTCAAACACATGGTACAGGCCAACGTCAGTGGGAGACAAACTGCCCCAGTAGATAAGGGGCAAATCCCAGAGGGTTTTAAACTCAATCTGTAGCAACTGACATAGGCTCCTGGGTTCTACCCCTGTTCGTTGGTGTAAGGCATGGGCATTTTTATTATAAAAAGTTCTTCAGTCTTCCTGATGGACTGACAATATTGGAAATAAAGGGAAACAACTAAAATTTCAATCAGGGAAATAGCATGGTCAGATGTGTTTTGTATATTCTGAACCGCGAACGGGACATGAATCTGTGGGGGGTTAAGAGCAGAGCAGACACACCAATTAGAATGCTACTGAAATCATCCGGGCAAGGGGTCCTCAAGGCTCACTTAACCTGGAAGGCAGATGAGCAACAAAAGGAGAGGAAGGACTTGTTAATATTATATGTAGGTCAAGGCAAACAAGCCTTGAAATCAATCCATAGCTCTCAGAATTTAGCTTTTATCAGAATCCCCTGGAGGGCATATTAACAGATCACTGCCCCCTCCAACCCCTCCCCCTTAGAGTTTCTAATTCTGTAGATCTGAGATGGGGCCCAAGAATCCACATTTTGAACAAGCTCCCAGTCATACTGATGCTGCTGAGTATGGGAAATACCCCTGACACCCAAGGACAGTTGCTATCTGCTTATGATGTCCTGGGTGACCCGGGACAATATCTTCATCACTAGATTTAATTCTACCACATTGGTGAATATCCTTTTCCCAAATAAGGTAACATTTCCAGGGTCCAGGGATTAGAATGCTGATATTAGTGGTGGGGCCCATTTTTCAGCCTATCATGGTGGCCCAGGATTACCCTGGTTTTGTACTGGAAGTCTGAGGGAGGAACTCGCTCAGTCTCATATAAACAGGGACTTGTCTATTTGCCCCTTAGACTTTTTGTCTAAGGGTCACCAATTGTCTCCATTTACCTGGGACTCCCTGAGTGCCATGCTGGGATTCCCACCTTTCTGGCAACTTCTTGGTTCCAGGCACACAGGCTGGTGGGTGAATCACCCTGACCCAGTCTCCCTGTCAATGTCCACACACCAGTGCAGGGAGAGTTTTCTTCTTTAAACTCATTCCTAGAGCAGAGAATACCACCCAACATTTGGAGCACAGGCCTCAGGCAAGATGAGCCTGGGGAGATACAGCTGAGCATCGAATAGCATAGATTGCTGTTAACTGCCATTGGTCCAACTGGAAAGCAAGGTTTCTTTCCCAAGGAAAACAAAGGAGATGAACTTAATAAAATGATTTTTAATAAATGGAAATTATCTGCTTTTAAACTTCTGTAAGAAGGCAAAAGAAATGGGAAAGTTGCTGCAGGTGCGATTTGGGGCAAGGTTACAGCCTAGATGTGGTCTCCTGCCCACCAGGGCCACCTTCAGCTGAGAGATGTTAGACATGATGGTTCTTAGGCCTCAGCGTAGAATGCATGCCTCAGACCCTTTAGGGTTGAGGTTTGGAAATCTGAATGTCCAATAATAATTAAGTGTGTTTCCTGTTGTCCCTGAATATGGGCTTGACCTTGGGCATTGCCACCTTCTTCAGCTGAGGTGACAGCCCCAAGGAGTCGTCACCTCACAGCACTCCAGTTACTGAAACACATGACACACTTAAAACATGGTTCATGGTTATTCCTATAATTCATTTTTACTATAACATTTATAAATTACGCATGTTGAGTTTCCAAGAGCATGCTTTACACTTAAGTGGCAATTGCTGTTATAATCCAAGTGGAAAAGCTTGTGATTGGTGATCTAGTACTCAGTCACTCATTCATTTGTTGGGGAAAAACTCTTAAAGCCATTCATCCTTGAGAATCCATAAAATATATGATGGGATCATGACAATGGAGATAAGGGGAAAAAGCAAGGATATGGCACAATGTCAGCAGACTGCATGTTTAGGTTCAGAGCACTCGGCGCCTTTGCGAATTATGTGCTTACTGGCATGCTGGTTTACGTGATGTCCAATTCTACTAGTGCAGCAGTATCAGGGAACAAGGAATGCTTCTATCTCCCATCATCTTAGCCTCCAGCACAGTGATTTGCAAGCAGCGTGCCATAGGATTTTGAAAACTTAGTCAGGGGCACTGACCTCTTTGTCCTTAGCTGGTCAGCTAAGAAACACAACAGCCAACACAATGAAAGCTGTCTACAGTGAGTGAGCCAAATTATACTTTTCTTTTTGTCAGATCAGCAAAACATGTAATGTAGATTTTGGTGTGCTACAGAATTTTGGTCTTCAGTTTATGTGTGCCACGAGATAAGAGGTTGAAAATTGCTGCTCTAGCACTCTATTTGACATATATTCAAATGTTTATTGAATGAATGCATGCATGAAGAGAGTACAAAAATGAAGCTAAAGATGGTATGATGAGCTGATATTTCTTAGGAGCAGAGTGCATATTTGAGACCACATGTTCTGATTGCCAACAAAAAACAGAGGTGATCAGTTGATCAAATCCTCATCTATACCATGAAAAAACAAATTATGCAGAATAAGTACCATTGCTGGTCTCGAGCACTGATGGGCATTTCCAAGGTGCCACAGGAAGGAACGCACGGCTGGGTGCCCGCGCACCCACCTCAAGGCCTGTGAAACACGTGTGGTCATGTCTCCTGAGGCTGTGTTTCTGTGAGTTCCCCCATGGTCCACACTGACAGCCGCATGGAGAAGGGCTGTGAGCAGGCAGCCTGGTGTCTGCTCTTCTGCTCGATCTTGAGTTGCTTTTAGACCTGGAGAAGCAAATGGTTATAGTCCCTGGCAACGACTTGCAGACAGTGTGTCCCAGGCACTTGTGTGCTGCAAGGCTTTTAGAGCTGTGTGTGAAGTTGTGTCCGGCATCTAGGATGATATTACATGCTGTCATGGCAATTGAACACTGAGCCCATGGGGCACAGGGTGTCGTGTACAGGGAGGTACACGTTACTACAGAACCAGATGCGAGAGGAGCCAGTGGCTGCTGAGCCAGCTGGAAAAGTGGACCATGTTCAGTGACCAAGTGCAAGTTGTTGGCTCAAAATCAGCCTGGGTGGGAGAACTTTCATTACCGCACACACTACAAATGAGAGTTTTATTTCTCCCTCAAAGAGTCACTTTACAGTACACGACGGGCTCTAACTTCAGTAGGTAAGAGCACAGTTAGCTGACGACGGACTCCACACCGCAGTATCACAAGGATAGAGGCACAGCACAAGAACAGGACACAGCACACAACGTGCCACCTGGAGACCCTCCCGTGAGGTCATGCGGCAGTGCTGACAATACTGTAATCTGATGGCTTGTCTGCTGTCATTGTGAGCCTTCCAGTTCCCTCTAGGAGGCTGTGACAATTTCCCTGCTAGTGAAGTCTTGTGGCTCCACTGAACTAAAAAACAAGACAAGCAGTTTATTGAGTGACTTGCACTCCATGGTAACCCTGAGGTGCAGACAAGAGCTGCATCAGCCTGCTAGCTCCACCCTTCCTCCCCCAAGCGAGCATCTCTGTGCCCAGGGGTGCTGCTGGTAGAGGAAACGGTGGATTGTCAAGCAGCCTGATCCTCAGCAAGGGCCAGTGTCCTCTGTCAGTCTCATACACAGCCATCTGTTCAGGGCAGGACCAAACACTGTTGGCCTAAATGATGGGGAGAATAACACTGTCCCTATGACTAATGTGGAGGGTTTTCCCAAGGGTATTTTGTCCTCACACAATTTTGTAAACCCTGCACATGTGATTCCAAAGACTAGAAAACAGACAGAGACACTGACATGGATCTGGACTGCAGGCCCATTTCTGCATGAACTCAGATGACTCTGAGAGAACTAGCTGGACTGGGTCCCTTAAGCACCTCCTGTGAAAGCTGAGAAACCTGGAGAGAATTGTGCCTGACCCAAGACAATGCCTTTAGCAAACGGAAGGGAGCAGGTAGACCAAGTGCAGCCCCTTCCATGCAGCAGCCACTGTGACCGGCATAGAACTCAGCACTGCCTTAGGGAATGGTCAGTGTCAGTGTCAGTGTCAAACACCTCCCACAGGAAAAAAAGGCAGTTTGCTTTCACTTAGCTCCCTGGTTGCTTCCCACATGAAGGTGGAGATGTGCAGACTCATCCTGATAGGATTCAACATTTCCTATCTTATACTCATTCCAGGTTTTCTATCATTTGCTCATTACACCTTTCCTATCATACAATCCTTACACGTTTCCAATCGTACACTCATTACACATTTCCTATCATGCACTCATTACACGTTTCCTCTCGTACACTCCTTACACGTTTCCTATCATTTGCTCATTACAAGTTTCCTATCATGCACTTGTTACACATTTCCTATCGAACACTCTTTACACATTTCCTATCATTTGCTCATTACAAGTTTCCTATTACACACTCATTACACCTTTCCTATCGTGCACTCATTACACATTTACTATCAAAACTCATTACGCATTTTATATCGTTTGCTCATTACAAATTTTCTATCATTTGTTCATTACAAGTTTCCTATTATACACTCATTACACATTTCCTATCATACACTCATTACAGTTTTCCTATGCTTTGCTCATTACAATTTTCCTATTATACAATCATTACACATTTCCTATCGTATACTCATTACACTTTTCCCCATGTGCACTCATTACACATTTACTATCACACACACATTACACTTTTCTTATCATTTGCTCCTTACAGGTTTCCTATCAAACACTTATTACAGAAAAAAAAAATGGTGACCGGCAGGAAGGTAGGGAGGGAGAGAGTGTGAAAGAGCCAGGGAGTGATAGAGGAGTGTGTGGACGTTTATGGTATGTGTGTATGAGTGAGTGACAGTTAGATTCTGCAGGTCTGCTTAGGTGCTACCAAACTGGGAAGTCTAAGATGGTGGAGCCCCGCTCTCAGCATGGACACTCCGGGGCGGCCAGCACAGGCACGGAGACCACGCCATCTTGAGAAACAAAGCTGCTTGCAACTAGAATCCTGACCTCAGTGCCACCCAGTCTGGTCTGAGATGCAAACCAGGACCCTGCAGCCACTGGGGACAGATACCAGAGACCCACGGACACAAAGAATCCAGTCATCCCGGTGGTGACAGATGTCTGTGAGTAACAGAGCTGATCCCCTTCCCCACAGGCTTGAGGGCAGCACCAGAGTATAGCCCCACCTCCTGCTCGGCCATAGTGCTGCAACAGGATCTTGAGCTGGGGAACACACTAACTTTGGGAATCTCTTCCCCGTGCTCTTCCCCACAACAGCACGGGGCGCTGAGCCTAGGAGTGCACGGCTCTGGGTGTCTATTCCCCAAGGTGCGGGGCTGGGGGAATTTGAGCCTGGGAACTCAAATTTGAGCCTGGGAACTTACGGAATCTGGGAGTCTCTTCCCTCCAGTGCAGGGCTGCGGAAATTCGTACCTAGGAACTCAGCACAACTAAAAAGCCGGATTCCTGCAGCACAGGGCTTTGAGCTTAGGAGTGCTCGACTCTGGGTGTCTTTTCCCCAAGATGCGGGGCTGGGGAAATTTGAGCCTGGGAACTGGTGATCGCTGAAAGTTAGTCCCTCGCAGCATGGGCTCTGAGATCCCTATTCTCTGGGCAGAAGGCAACACCAAGCACCAGTGACTTGACTGTGCACAGGGCTTTGAGCCTAGGAGTGCATGACTCTGGGTGTCTATTCCCTAAGGTGCAGGACTGGGGGAATTTGAGCCTGGGAACTCGCGGAATCTGGGAATCTCTTCCTCCCAGCGTGGGGCTGTGGAAATTTGTGCCTAGGAACTCAGCAACACTGACCAGCACAGGGCTTTGAGCCTAGAAGTGTGCAACTCTAGGTGCCTTTTCTCCAAGGCACGGGGCTGCAGGAGTTTGAGCCTGGGAACTGGTGAACTCTGAAAGTTTGTTCCACGTAGCAATGGCAATGGGACTCCTATTCTCTGGGCAGGAGGCAGCACCAAGCACCAGTGACTTGACTCTCTTTCTTACCACTTGTGCCTGGGATCCCTGATTCCCAGTGCATTCACACTAAGAGCCAATGGCTCCAATTCTTGGTGCATGTGCACACAGGGAACCTGATTCTCAATGTGAGGCTGTGAAAAGCAACATAGATGTCAATACTGGAATATAGAGGAACTCTGATTCCTGGAACACACTAGAGGGTTCTGATTTTCAACACACTCCAGGGGGGTCTCTGTTTCAGCTCAATGCAGACCGGGTCCCTGGTTCTAAGTGCACACACAAGGCCACACTGAGTGCTGGCAACATTGAATCTGAGTGAGCCTGGTTCCCACCAACCGACGACAACCAAGCATCTTAGATTAAGAGCTCTTTAGTGACACTAGGGTGGTGAGTAGCTCCCACTGCACACAGCCCAGGCCCACACAATTCCACGTTTGAAACTGCTGGAGACAGTCAGAATGGAGAGACAACACAATCCCCAGAGGAAAGAAAATGAGGAGTCACCAAGAAAGGAAATTAGTGAAATTGAAGCATGCAATATGTCAGAAAAAGAATTCAGAGTAATGGTTATACAATCCATTCACCGGATGGATGAGAAAATCAACAACCTATGCAAGAATCAGGAAGAAATGAAAAGTGATATAGCTACAATCAAAAACACCATGGAAGATTTCAACAGTAGACTAGAAGAAGCAGAAGACTGAATTAGTGAGTTAGAAGATAAGGTAAAGAAACAAGCTCAAACTGAACAGCAACTGGAGAAAAAAATTAAAAAGCAAGAAGAGAGCTTAAGGGAGCTTTGGGACAACATGAAACAAAGTAACATACGCATAATAGGGCTGCAAGAAGGACAAAAAGAACAGCAAGGATTAGAACATCTATTTGAAGAAATAATGATAGAAAATTTCCCAGAAATGGTGAAGAAAAAAGTTACACAAGTAGAGAGTCCCAAGCAAGATGAACTCAAAAGACCCACACCAAGACATATCATAATAATGTTGGCAAATGTACAAGACAAAGAGAGAATCTTAAAGGCTGCAAGAGAGAGAGAGAGAGAGAGAGAGAGAGAGAGAGAGAGAGAGAGAGAGAGATACATACAAAGGATCTTCCATTAGATAATGAAATGATTTCTCAACAGAAACACATCAAGCTAGAAGGGAATGGAAGGCAGTATATGAAGTATTACAAAGCAAAGGACTGAATCCAAGAATACTCTGTCCAGCAAGACTATCAATCAAAATTGAAGGGGAAATCAAGATCTTCGCTGACAAATAAAGGCTAAAGGAGTTTATCACTACCAAGCCAGCAATGCAAGAAATGCTAAAGGGAATGCTGTAAAAAGAAGAAATAAAAAGGTAAGAAAGAACACAGGCACAACATAGAAATGACCTCAAACAAGTACCTTTCAATAATAACTTTAAATGTAAATGGACTAAATGCTCCAATCAAAAGACATCAAGTGGCTGAATGGATAAAAAGACATGACCCATATATATGCTGTCTACAGAGACCCACCTCAGAACAAGAGACTCACACAGACTGAAAGTGAAGGGATGGAAAAATATCTTTCAAGCAAATGAAAAGGAAAAAAAAAGCTGCAGTAGCAATGCTTATATCTGACAAAATAGACCTCAAAATGAAGGCCATAACAAGAGATAAGGAAGGTCACTTCATAATACTAAAGGGATGGATACAACAGGAAGATATAACCCTGATAAACATATATGCACCCAATGCAGGGGCACCCAAATACATAAAAAAAAACCCTTGGAAGATATCAAGGGAGAGATCAGCAACAATACAATCATAGTAGGAGACTTAAACACACCACTGACATCACTAGATAAATCCTCTGGACAAAAAATCAGCAAAGAAACAGCAATCCTAAATGACTCACTAGATCAGATGGACTTAATTGACATCTTCAGAACATTTCACCCCAAAACCACGGAATATACATTCTTCTCAAGTGCACATGGGACATTTTCAAAAATAGACCACATATTGGGTCACAAGCAAAGTCTCCCTAAATTCAAGAAGATTGAAATTATACGAAGCATCTTCTCAGATCACAATGGCATAATATTAGAAATAAACTACAACAAAAACAATCCAAAAACCCCAAACACTTGGAAGCTGAATAGCATGCTACTAAATAATGATTGGGTTACCAATGAGATCAAAGAAGAAATTAAAAACACTCTGGAAACTAATGACAATAAAAGCACAACAATCCAAAACCTATGGGACACAATGAAAGCAGTCCTGAGAGGAAAGTTTATAGCTCTACAGGCCTA
>PVJC01047531.1:0-12795 GCA_004026665.1 Murina feae
ACCCCCACCCAACCCTCCGATCGCTTCCCACCCCCACGCCAACCATCACCATGCCATCTCCCTCCGGCCCACCCCCACATCTCGCTCACCCTGCCCCTGGCACTGCGCTGGCCTCCAGGGCTGCGGCCGCCATCTTGCCTGAGCTAATTTGCATACAGCCATTCTGATTGGCTAGTGGGCATGGCTTACCCCCGTCCCGGAGAAACGGTTAATTTTAATATTTTGCTTTTATTAGTTAAGATAATGATGATGATGATATATTACATTTATTATATTTCTTGTATATGTTATATGTCAGACTCTTTGCAAACTCTAAAAACATCACCTGATTTAATGCTAATAATAACAGTAATAAGTTATACTGACATAATGCTAACTATGTGGTAGGCACTGTTTTTAAACAGTCTAAATTATTAACTAATTTAATCCTCATATAATCCCTATGAAGCTGTGGCAGAAATTATTAACTGATCACCAAAATAGTTTTCTTTTCCTTTTTGACTCTTACCAAGACAATATAGCCCAGTCTTCTAATTATTGGTTAAATGAGTATAATTGAGGTAGTGGATTGTGAGTGAAGGTCATGTGAACCACCTCCAGGCTTAGCCCATAAGAATCACCAATATGATCCTATCATTTTCTGGCTAGTGTAATGGACATGATCTCCAAGGCAATATTGGAAGCCACGTATTGAAGATACCAAAGTTGTCATCAGCATGAGGATCTGAATGATTGAACTCGAGACCTCTTCCCATGTTGCCTTGATCTGTATTAGAATGCTCATTTGTGAGGATAAGCTGCTGAATTTGGGTGATTTGTTTCTTAGAGTAGTTAGGTTACTTATTTCCCATGTAAGTCGTGTTCCTATTCACATTTCACACATGATAAAACTGAGGCACTGAGGATTTAACTTGTAAGTAGTTATCATCCTTATTGAAACGGGCTCAGTGAAGTGAAGTATCTGGTCCTACTATGTCAACCAGGTTCAGTTACAAAACAGAAAACAGAAACCATATTAAGTTATTCAATAACAGATATTTAACATGCAAAACTATTCCTCAAAGGTTTGAAGGAGCTGAAAGGGCAAATAGGAGACAATGCAGAAACCTGAGCTCAGGAGTAGCATGAAGCTACCACCAGACCTAGGACTAGCAGGACAACGAGTACATGTTGTTACCAGAGCCCAAGTACTGGGGTGGTCCAGTGTAAGCTAGAACCACTGTCCTGCAGGAACTGGGAACTATAAAAAAGATGGAGTCCTAACCGGTTTGGCTCAGAGGATAGAGCGTTGGCCTGCAAACTGAAAGGTCCCAGGTTCAATTCCGGTCAAGGGCATGTACCTTGGTTGTGGGCACATCCCCAGTAGGAGGTGTGCAGGAGGCAGCTGATCAATGTTTCACTCTCATCAGTGTTTCTAACTCTCTATTCCTCTCCCTTCCTCTCTGTAAAAAATCAATAAAATATACTAAAAAAAAAAAAAAAAAAAAGATGGAACCACCACAAGGTGTGCCTACAACAAAGAATGTGGAAGAGAAAGAATCCGGCTTCCTCTCAATCCCAGTCTTCTCCCAAGGGCCTCCATTAGTTGATCCTAGCCAGAATCCAACTGGTGAAAGAGCATGTTAAATGCTGTTTGCTGAAGGTAGTGCAATGAAATACAGAACATAGCAAGGGAAGTGCAAGGAATAAATCTAAGAGCAAAAAGGTGAGTGACCAGAATATCAGTCAATGGCTCTCTAATAATTGGCAAACCTCTGATTGGAACTCAGGCCTATATACCTCCAAGACACATCTAGAGTTTGTGTTTCTAATATGCTATGCGTCTCTCAAGTGAACATAGCTCTTCTTTCTTTGTATGTGATAGACATTAAGTAAGTATTTGCTTTCACTGAGTGTTCCCTTTTTAAAAAACCAGTTACCATTTAGGACACAGACTGTGTTAAAACAACAATAGAAAAGGAAAGTAATTGGGCACCTTTCTACCACATTGTCAGATCGGTCCAAGTAAACATTAAACAATGGTATGGATGTCAGAGAATGTCACCATGACAGCAATAAGGAGACAACCTAATGGTAGTAAACATGAGCTTTATTGTTGAGCAAATCGGCTTTGGAATATGAACCAATCACTCTTACTGACTACATAACATTTGGGATAAAATAATTTAAATTCATTGAGCCTTAGTTTCCTCACCTGTAACATGGAGATACTAATACCAATGGTTCATAGTTGCATCCATAGTCGAATTTATAAGGAATAATTTAATTTTCATATATCACCTCATTAAGCTCATATATCATCACTTTAGCTCTCAAGTCTAGTGGTGGCTATTGTTGCAGCCTTTGCTGTGAGATCAGGTTCAGCAAGCACAGACAGCTGGAATTGAGAAGGAGCGGAATGCAGTCCCCAGCATGAGACACTTCCTTCAAGGTATTCAGTGCACTCAGCTAAAATGCAAATGATGCAAAAGTTGGGGGTTTTATGCTAGACTCCCTCAGTGTCATGCTACAAACTCATGGCATTTTGTCAGATTTGAAAAAAATATATATTTATTTTAGACACTGATACTTCAAAAATCTGTTTTATGCTTCACTCTAGTGATAGTAATTAAACATAATTTCATTATTTGTAATGAGCCCTCAGTAGAAAATAAATTTTGAATGATCATATTCTAATGGAACAGTATAGAGGGGTATATAAGCTTATTGAAGAGGTTATCAAGAACTTGGGTCAATTGAAATTGTTTTGTTATTTTTTCACTTGGGACTGGAATGCAAAATTAACTAAAAATTCTCATCTACATATGCTTCCATGACTGTGCCATAGCAGGGGTTCTCTGAGTCTTGCTTTGTGTGACTTGCCATGTGTAACATGGGAGTTTTAGGTGATAAATTCCATTAGATAGCGTAGATATGAGATAATTTATAGGAATAAATTGGCAGATACACTTCCTTACCTTGACGCTGATTTGAATTCAATTTGAATGTTGATGAGAAGTAGCTGTTGGAATCCCCAAGAACCACTGTATCCAAGTCTGATTTTAAGGGCACAGAGGCATCATTATAAATTCCCTTTTCTCTGAGGCATTTATAGTATCACCACCACAATAAGTCATTTTGCCTTTAGGCATTTGGTTGGACATGAAAATAATTTGCTTATTCCCATTCTGCATTGTATCTACTGGTGAGCTGAATTAAATCCGCAGGCCATTTGTGGCATGCTCATATGCTGACCAAACTATAAATTCCTATTTATCCATCCTAAATCTTGACACATTGTATCTATCACTCTGAGGTCAAGACTATTCTAATTCAAAGAAGAGGAAAGCAAAAAAGAAGAAGAAACAAGAATAAGAGAGACTTTCACAATACCCACAGTGGAGCAAGTCTGGGCTCTGTCATGAGGGCTTTCAAAGGCACAGCCCCCAAGCCAGTAGATACATCCTCTGTATCGTATACCTTCACCAGATGAAAAATTTTCAAATATCCTCAAGGCAAGCGTTTTCCTACCTTTGATTTCCCTTTTATTTAGACAAATGGTATAAGCTAGATATATGGTTAACCAGGAGGGCTTATTACCTCTCAAGGGAGGATAGAAAGGAAGAGTCAGGAAATACTCAACATCTTCACAAAGCACCCTACAGTGTTTATGAAAGCCCTGGGATTTAATCGCATCCGTCTCATGGTGTGTGCAGTTATTTAAAATGTTAAGTCTCAAAGTACCTGCAGAGAAATGACCCTACCATTTGAATATCAGGAGTTTGTCAGTGATTTATGAACATTGGTAGGACAATGCACTAGCTCATTTTATGACAGAACTCTCATTTTATGATAGACCTTACCTTGGAGCAAGATGAGAGAGAAAATGTTCTCACTCAGTCAGTGGCCTGGCTTCCTCTGGCCAGACTTTTCTTACTCCTCTGTTCCAACATGACTCTTTTCAGGACAAACCTATCCCTGGTTGGACCTGTCCAATCATAGACTTGGTGGATCTGACAGAGCTCAGTGTATAATGAGCAGTCCTGTTCTCAGGGTTACTTAATGACTCGCGGTCAGGAACTCTGTCTTTATCAGTGCTCAGTAGCATGGCAGGAGCAGTTTATTAGATGTATGCAACTCACTGCTGCAGAAGGCTTGATCTTGCATCAGAACACTGGAGGTCTATGTTGTGATATTTATACTGAAGTTTGCCAGAAACTCCACATAGTATCCTTTTTCCCATCACAGATATCTGTGACATTATAGGCACTGCCTCATAAATGGTCCCAATGCCATGGCTACCTACATTGTAACCTGAATTGGATACAGGTTTACCTCTCTGGGCTCATTAATAACTGAATTGGTCCCAATGCCATGGCTACCTACATTGTAACCTGAATTGGATACAGGTTTACCTCTCTGGGCTCATTAATAACTAAGTAGTCTTTCTAATCACTTAGCACAGTATGTGTGGAATATGTGCTTCCAGAATGCAGAGTCATCTCCCAAGTGCTATGCTTCCTTCTCAGTGGTGGAAAGTCCAAAATAAAATAATTTGTTCTTAATGGAGAAGGAAATATTCCAGGATACCCCAGAATAATAAATCTTTAAATTATCTTTGATTTGTCAGGACATTAAAACTTTATAGATTAATCTTCCACCTTCTTCTTATATAGAGGATGCTTCTAATGTACTTGCCATGGCTTTCTTATCATGTCCTATAAATATGATGTCACTGGTTCATCTAAAATTGATATTACCCATTGCCTCAGCATATGGATACCTAAATAAATGATGGTAGATCCTTGTAAGGAAGGGCGGAGGAAATAACTACTGTGTACACTTACTGTGGTGTTGCAGGGTCTTTCTCTTGGAGATTCGGTGTCTCTTTCAGTCACTGAGTTCCCGGTGCAAAAAAAAAAAGGTTTATGTCCAGAAACCACACAAAAGATTATGACTTCTACTGGGGAAGTTGCCATTACCTTCCGGATCCAGCATCCTTAATTTCTTTTGTTTGGAAAAACTGAGCAATAACCTTATTGGCTGCCCAACTATTTGCCATAGGGATGCTTGTTCTATTAATTATTAGCACAGCTCTTCAATGTTACTCTGACCATCCAATTTTTGAGACAATGATTTCTCTGATGATTAAGTGACTCCACCTGGTTTCTATGATTGTGAGGTCATATGATCTCCATTGCTATAGGGAAGCTAATTCTGTAGTAACTTCTCCTAGTGTCAGTCTTAGCCTACAAAGCCATCATTGAGTTTCTCAGGGGTATTGGTCATCCTCTCACCTGCATAATTTTTTGGCTCTGGTAAATGAAGTAGACTCTGGACTCCCCCACCTACCATGGTTGGATGATAGTCACTCCAGCGTGCATGCTTTTCTAAAGCTGTGATACACCTTTCTACCATGGAGCCTTTCTTTTCCACTTGCTGCAGGCCACTGCCTTTTCCAGACTGTAAGAGACATCTTAGCAGTATGTTAGCCACATCACCCGGGATAGTGAGCAGATATTAAATCCTATATTACATAAGAGTATTTCTGCCTTGATATGCTCTCTGTATGCAACTTAAAGGCTTGTAGCGCCATTAGCTCATAGACCCCAAAGTCTCCATGAGTGGTGTGTCCACTCCCAACAACTGGAAGTAGGAAATTCATGGAGAGGCATGTATAGGAGCTTTTTATGTCATGGTCTATGAATGACACTAACCATTTCCACTCACATGCTTTAGCTGAGTAATATGACCACAGCTCACTACAAAAAAAGATGGGAAGTATAGTCTAACTTTGTGCCCAAGAAGAACAGGAGAGCACTTGTCTCTGTGAGCAGCTAGCATTTTCTACCACAACAACATGGTCCAATACTCCCAAGATTCCTGTGAACTATATGATCCAACAGATAAGGCTAGATAAATGCATGCTCTATAGAACGTTGAGGCATTTGCTTACAATCAAATGCTGTCCCCTTGTGAGCCAATGTACACCTCAGAGAGAAATGATTTTTACCAAGTGATGTAAAGAAAATAAGGCCAAGTAGCTTTCCTAGCTCCTTTCTATGTATGCCTAACCTCAAACCTGATCCTCTGTATATTCCAACAGCAACTGTGAAGAACCGCCAGTGTGAGGAACATTAAGTTGATGAGAAGAAACATGCACAAGAGAAGATAAAGGGAGAGGGAGAGAGGGAGGAAATATAAGGAAGGGAAGAAAAGAAAGGAAGAGAGAGAATATTTCTCCCAGTGCCTAGAGCTGATAGGCAATCCATATAAATCTTCTCAAGATAGAATTCCTATCTTCCACCAGCTGTATAAGAGTGATTTAAAGAGGAAAGAATAATGAAAACAGACAATTGCTGCCAGGGTCTAGAATCTTAATCTCCTTTGGTCAGTACAGTGAAAACACCATCTCCTAGAAACAGGATTCTGTAAAATATCTTTCACTTTAATATTGACTTGTTCTTTCAAATGAAGAGAGAAAAGGCATGAGATCCTCCAAAGGGCAGAGCTGAACTGGAAAAAGCAGACAATAACAAAATGATCAATATCAGTGAAATCACTCTTAGCTTTAAAAAAAAATGTTTTTTAAAGGCATAGTAGACCTAGTTGGTTTGGCTCAGTGGATAGAGTAGCGGCCTGCAGACTGAAGAGTCCCAAGTTCAATTCCTGACTGAGGGCACTTGCCTGGGTTGCGGGCTTGATCCCCATTAGGGAGTGTGCAGGAGGCAGCCAATCAATGATTCCATCTCATCATTGATGTTTCTATCTCTCTCTCCCTCTCCCTTCTTCTCTGAAATTAATCTATAATAATAAAAATACAATATGCTAATTAGAACAGACATCCTTCTGGACGTCCTTTCAGACAACCTTCAAATGAAGCTGGGGCTGCGAGGGAAGCCTGGATCCCCGGTGCCTACCGTTAGCCAGAGGGAAGCCCAGGTCCCAGGTGCCAGAGGGAAGCCAGTGCCAGCAGCTGGGGGAAGGAAGGCCTACTCTTACACAAATTTCATGTATTGGGCCTCTAGTTAAAATATATGTATATAAAAAAAAGTAATTCAGTAAAATTCTGTGGCCTGTGAGAAGCCAGTTTGATTTCATGATTATTTGAAAACCCACTGCCTGCAATATAAGCTCTGCTGTTATGTTTTTAAAAGATTTCCTCAAGAAAAAAAATTTCTAATAGTGAAAATTTTAATGGTTCACAAATATTTTAAAATGTATTATTAAATGTAATCTTTACCAATGATGATAAAAATGTGATGAAAATGGTACTTTTATGTTAATGCCATAAGGGTGGTATATTGATACAGGACAATTTACAAGATATGTCAAGAGTTGCAAAAATGTTCACATCCTTTGAACTAACCTTCCTACTCCTAGTCATTTATCCTAAGGGGAAAAAAAAAAACAAATGCATGTAAAGACATATGGATTTAAGTATTTATCAAAATAGTATTTATATATTTTTATTATTTAATAAAAAGTATGGATTTAGAAGTGCAAGAATAATTCTGATAGGGAAAACATAGGAAATATAAATTTGTGGAGGTAAGACCCAGAAATAATCACTGTTAATAAAATTCTTTCCTATTCTCCAGATTTTCTTCCAAGTAATCAGAAACATAAATATAAGCAAAAATAGAATGCCATACATTTTCTTCAGTTTTGCTTTTTCCATTTAGTAGATAATAATTGTCCTCAGTTATGTAACACTAAACTACATTTACATAATTTTTTAGGACCATATGACTTTCTACTGTATGGTCATGTCAAAATGTTAACAAACCATTGCTGTTGACATTTGGGTCACTTTCAATTGTTCATGGTTAATATAGAACACTGAGATGAATATTTATATAAACATATCTATGGACACTTATTTAATTATATCCTTAGAACAAATTCCAAGAATTTCTTGAAACTATTCAATATTTAGGATCTTTGAAATATATTGTCAAAATACCTTCCAGGAAAGTTGTACCAATTTATAACTTCTCTCTGTGTTATCCCACACTGATGACATGATGTGTCCTAATCATTTTAAACTTTCTAAGTATGATAGCAGAAATGATTTATCATTATTTTAATTTACATAAATTTTATTACTAGTATATATAAATATTTTAAATAAATTTGGCTTTTTTTTCTGTAGTGGATCACCTATATATGAAATTTAGACCATTTTTATATCTTAACATTGCCTTATTATTGATTTTGAAGATATTTTTAGGCAATTTTGTTATTTTTCCTTTAAATCTACCAATTATTCCCCAGTGGTTTCTGTTTTGTTTTCTTCTTTAAAAAGACTTTTTTACACTAAGAGTATTTAAATATTCATCCTTACATTCTCTTACTCCTTTTATGATATCATTTTAAATATTAAATCATTAATCCATCTGAAATTTATCTAGAAATAGATAAGAAGTAGGCTCTAACTTATGGGAATATGATGTTGAGAATAGCCTTCTTATTTACTACTACTATAAAAGGCTACCTTTATTATATTCTAAACTTGAAGTAATTGAAAATAACTTAAATATCCCACAGTAAAGGGTAATTAAACAATCTACTCAACAGCATTAAACTGTAATTAAATATAATACATATAATTAATGTGCAATGTCATTGAAATGTTTTTATCTATATAATAAAAGCATAAGTGACCATTATGGTGGAATGTCTGGAACAACCAGTCACTATGATGCACACAGTGCACCAGAGGCAAACACTCAATGCAAGAGTTGTGTTCTGGTGGTCAGTACACTCCCACAGAGGGAGCAGCAGCTCAGCCAGAAGCCGGGCTCATGGCTGGTGAGCACAGCGCTGGTGGCAGGAGCCTCTTGCACCTCTGCAGCAGCTCTAAGGAGCAGCAAGCCAAGCAGTAAGGAGCAAGCAGGCAGGTGGTAAGGGATCCTGGATTGCAAGAGGGATGTCTGACTGTTGGCTTAGGCCTAAGTCGGCATTCAGACATCCCCTGAGGGGTTCCATGCTGGGAGGTCACAGGCCAGGCTGAGGGACCTCCCTACCCCCAGTGCATGAATTTCATGCACTGGGCCTCTAGTATTATGACAAATGTGGGGGAAGCAAGATATTAAATCTTAGAAGACATAGGATTACAACTGTGTTTTTTCCAAATATTCAAAAACTTACATTTGGAAATAAAAAGACCCCCCCAAAATACATACACATAGCAATAATTATTTCTATGGTTTAAGAGTATGGTGATAGCCCTATTTCTTTTGCCCTTTTACAACTTTTTATGAGTATGTACTCTTCTAATAATGGAAAAAGAGCTTGCATTTTCTTAAAAAATTTGATCAGCATACTTAGTGGGAGTCTCTACCTTGAAGGGAAAATATGAATTAAAGGCTCTGGCATTTTCATCAGACATTATGGTTATCACTTCTCACTACTATGAAAGTTTCCATGTCAACACACTATTGGGAAGCATGAATTAGTTAGCATTTTCCAACTTGGGTCAGCATCTCTGAACCTTCTCCCCCATCCATAATCATTTATCCTAAGGGCTCCCGTATCACTTTTATAGAACTTAAAATGGCAAGCTCCAATGCTTGTCCAAGGTCTGAGGGGGTTGATTTCCTGTAGAAAACTGATTAAACACCATCCTTACAGAGTACTTACGTCTCAAGGGAGCCTTAAATAAGGCTTGTAAGGAATTGTTCACAAGGTACCTTTAAAGGGGTATGCACTTTGAGAAATTGTCAGCCCCAAGTCTGGTATTGATCTATGCCAAGCTACAATTCACTGAAATTGCATAAAGTACTTGTACAACTGTGAACGTGGTAAAGAAAAAGAAAAATAGAACTAGAACAGCAAGTCCCTCTTAGAGGGGATATAGTGTTCTACTCTACCCAGAGGAGTCTGTGAGGCAAAATCTAAACCTGTAATGTAGAAGATTGTACTGACTGAGACACTTTTATTTTTATTTCCCATTAATGCCCTTTCAGAGCTTGGACTGTTTATGAAAGGACAGAGAAGTGGTCACATTTTTTTCCGGTCAAATTCACCTACTTCTTTACCCTGTTTGGAGAGTGATCTCCATTTGCCCCAACCAAAGGAGAGTTTCACTCTCAAGTCTCTGGCTAGTGAGAAGACTCAGTGACCCCAAAATGTTATCTTTGCTTTCTACCGGAGTCACCCCAGCCCTCACGAGGTAGCAGCATGTGAGTGTGGCATTTCAAAATCACAAGCACAATGATAGAGGCCAAGTGGAATTAGAATAACGGTCTTTTAAAAGTATAAATTTATAGGAATTACCAAGAAGAGTTAGTGAAAAGTTGTATATCTACAAGATTTATACAAGTATTGACTGATTCCTAACATTAGGCCATGCATAAAGGATAAGAAAGAAGAAACATGAAATAAACCCCTGAGATCCTACCAGTCTGCAAACAAAGGAAATGCAATCCATGGAGAACCTAGGTTGTTAGTGTCCACATTGTAATATGTATTGTATCTGGAATATCATCTCTGCTTTTAACACTACAGGAACTCAGAAACATACTTTTCACACTCAACGAAGATATCTCCTAATTGTACAATGCTTAACAGTCTCATATTCTTGCTCAAAGGCACATACTAGTAGCTACTAAAGCATAAATATGGAAAATGAATCCAGTATTTTGAAGTAAAGACGGCAAACTGAATGTACATATTTACTTTCATCTCCTTCCAAAGTTCCACTGAACGGATGATAAAGGATTTTTTAGGCATAAACACAAAGCATGGGGAGAAAAGTAGAGAGGACATCAGCAATAAAATTATATAATGTCAAAGCAGATGGATGAGGAGTAGATAATTTAAGAGATTTGAAAATACCGAATCATGGGCTGGCAGGAGTGGAAGTTGATGACCTAATCAACTAGGAGCTGCAGAATCTCCAAAAGGCTCAGGAATTGGCAATATCAAATATGAAAGAGGGGGTGAGTAGGGGCTAAATTAGGAGGATTGGATGAAAGTCTGTTAGGAACCAATTATTAAGATCGGATCCTTTACAGCACTCCATGCAGCCAAGTGACTACTCCTCCCTTCCCCTGGCAAAAGATTGAAAGTTTATTTTCTGAAAATGTAAAAAAAAAAAAAAAAGAGTCTTTGTAATGGCTAAGAGGAAAGAATTGAACAATAGATATATTTCGCTGCAAAATAAACATGCATTTGGGTGCAGACACCCCTGATCACCGTTACCTGACTTAACTCTTGATGCGGCAGCCATGCCAGTGTCTTAACCCTCCAGACAGGAAAATGTAAGCAACCTCCTGAGGAATCTGTCCAGCCTAAGAGAAAAGACTTCATGATATTAACATTGAATGTCAACAACTAAATGGCCTAGCCAGGACAACGTAGTGAAACGCATAGCCAACAATGCCCATCTTCGCACTTAGAGCTCTCAATCAGGTTTTTAAATCATAGATTATCAGAGGTCTGATAGTTCACAAAGTAAGGTTAAGTACTATTAAGTGAAATTCTAATCCCAGGTATATAAATGTGTGTTTGTTAGGAAAAAATAACAAAATTATAAAAACAAAATCAAAATAAAGTATAAATTTTAGAAAGTTGACAAATATTTATTTTATATACTACTAGGGGCCCGGTGGACAAAAATTTGTGCACTCAGGGGGGTCCATCAGCCTGGTATGCACCCTCTCCAATCGGGGAACCCTCAGTGCTGCTGGCTCCTAACCACTCACCCGCCTGCTGGCCTGATCCCCCTAAGTACTCTCCTCTGCTGGCCTGATCCCCCTAACTGCTCTCTGCCTGCCTGATATCCTGTAATTGCCTCTGCCTCAGCCCTGCCACCATGGCTTTGTCCGGAAGGACATCCAGAAGGTCGTCTAGAACATGTTCAGTCTAATTGGCATATTACCTTTTTATTAGTATAGATGCCACCTTGTCTTAAAAATGCAGGTTGTTAGCAGGTTTTCCTATTGTGGGAGGGGAGCCTGCAGTAACATCCTGGGTTCTGACCAGGGCTTATGCACTGGTGCTTTATCTCAGCAGATGAGATTCCTAGAAGAAGACTCTAGGATGTACCTAGAACATTTCTATCGATTTTGCCAAATCCTCCTCCAAAAATGTTGAACCACTTTAAACTCCCACCAGCAACCATGCCTGTGCCCTCTGTCCTACTGTGATCCCAATATCATTGCTTTCCCTCTAGAAGTTTCCCTCCTCTCAGCCGGGACTGCTTGGCACTTGAGCCAAACTCACTGTTCTGCCTGGAACTTGATTTCCTGAGATACAATTATGGAGGAGGAAAAATAGTGTTCCTCTACCCTTCTGAGTTCTTAGTGGAGGCCCTTATAATGAAAGACAGATTACCAAGAGAAAAACAAAAGTTCATTAATATGTGTACCTCGTGTGTATGTGGGAGATCCTAGGGAAAAATGAATAACTCCCCAAGATGGCTTAGAGTCCAGATTTAAATACTTTCCTCCTAGGGAAAGGGGATGAGATATCTAGGCCTCTTAGAGGAGAGTACATGAGTTTTAGGAAAGATGAATGGGGGTGGGGGAGGTAGTTTGGGTGTGATGTCAACTTCTAGTCTCCTTTGACAGGAGTCTTTTCCCATCGAGGGAACCTTTTGGGGGGGTCCAATTTTAGGCAGATCAGGAGACTTTAGTGAAAGCCTCTCCTTGCATTTGCTGTTTTTCAAGCATCTGCAGCTCAAGATCATCAATATAACAACACAGCATATGTTGGGGTGACATGTTCTCTGACTTTCAGAATAAACCCAACAAAAGCTTGTTTCCTTTCTTAGATGATTTGCCACAGTAGTGTTATTCCCTGGAGACA
>PVJC01047532.1:0-12868 GCA_004026665.1 Murina feae
CATCTTACCTCTTCTTAAAAATTATTTTAAAAAAATATTTACTGGGGACACTGTCAGAAATTTGTCCAAATGCATGAAACCACTGCTCAGAAGATTTAAACAACACCGTCACCTGCAGCAGTGCATTGCTGGGTTTGTGCGCACTCCTGCTCTTCCTTGTCCGTGCAGCCTCGCTGTTCCTGCCCTCTGTGAGGTAGTCTGAATCAGATTTGACTTTGGACATTCCATAGTTGGGTTTGATTCCTGAGTTTAGTTCTTTCATGCATTTGTCTTACAATTTCACTCTCTCCCGTTATATTGCACTTGTGCCCAAGTATATGTAGCGTTGTTACCATCACTGTGCCTGCCACCTGTGCAGCTCTCTTCATGAGAAACTGTGTCATGGTGATGTAAGAATGCTGTAGCGATGAACATGTGAAGAGCATGAGCGCCTTACATCCCTGTGAGGATAAGTAGAGCTTTGCACTCTCATGCGCTTCCTTTGAAGCACCTGTGTCTTCTGTGAATAAAAAGCTAAAAAATCAGTTGTTTCTCACATTTTCCTTGAAGATCAACACATCATAGAACTGACAGTGTGTTGGTGTTACTAGTGATGGAGTGTGTGTCTCAGAAAGCGGGCTTGCGGGATTGCCTTTGGCATTTATTTCATGAAGTTAAATGGCCACATTAGAGAAGGAGGGGAGGGATTCTGCAGGGACACATCTCTGGCCGGCGGCTCAGGGCGCTGGCGGGCCTGCCATGGATGTGGAGTCTGGTCTGGGATCTCAGAGTGGCTTGTCCTCAAGCATCTGCAGTCCCTTGGGATGGGCTACTGGTCATGTGGTGAGCTGTGCAGGTTTGGTCTCCCAGCACTGAGGAAACGTGCCAGGCAGAAGTGCATGATGGTGGCTACAGAGGGGTTTTGTGAGGACTTAGGACATGGTTTTCCTCCTTTAATAAATAAATCCTAACAACTAATTTATTTTTAATATTTTAAGTGTCTGGTAAATTTGTTTAGCTTTTAAATTGGTTTTAAAACTAATTATGTATAGTGTGCCAAGAGTCAGAACCTGCCTTTATTGTAAATACTAGAAGCCCAGGGCACAAAAATTTGTGTACTCAGGTGGCAGGGGGTTGGGGGCGGTGGGGAGGACTCAGCCTGGCCTGTGCCCTCTCGCAGTCTGGGACCCCTTGGGGGATGTCAACCTGCTGGTGTGCCTGACCAGCCTGGGTGAGGGGTTGAGGGCTGTTTGCAGGCTGGCCACAGCTCCCATTGACCCAGGGTCCCAGTGAGGCTGGCTGGAAGCAAGTATCTGGGATTTATTTAACCTCTATAATTGAAACTTTGTTGCCTTGGTCCCCCCTCCAATCCTGGTTGCCCATGGCAACCCAGGGTGCCAGCCAGGCAAGTATCTGGGGTTTGTTTATCTTCTATAATTGAAACTTTGTAGTCTTGAGTAGAGCTCAGGGCCAGTTGGGCCCTGGCTTCCTCCATTGCCCCAGCCAACTCCAGCTCTGTGGCTGCCATCATCTTAGTTGAGTTAATTTGCATATTTGCTCCTGATTGGTGGATGGGTGTGGCTTGGGATTAATTTGCATATTGCTCTTTTATTAGATTAGGTGACTGGTGGTTATAAACCTGCAGAAAACAGAACTGTATTATTTTGTTGATAACAATAAGTGGTTTCTGACATAAATACAGTGTACCTATTGAAAAGGTGATTGATTTGATTTTCTGGCCTTAATTTAAGTATAGTAAAAATATGATAGGAAACTCTGAATTTACATGTTTAAATGCATCTTATGAAATTGTTACACCTGGTAACTTGGGCAGATGTCTGATGGAGCAAGGAGGAGAGTGGTAGGAGAGGATTATGGATGGAGGTTGACATCACTTTTTATTTCTGTATTATTTGGGTTTTGCAACAAGTACTCCTTTATGATTTAAAAGGATATTTAAACATAATGTGCTTATTTTTGAGTATTCAGTGATTTCATAGATGACTAATTCCCAGGAAATTTGCTATTATTTTAGGTTAGTGAAATATTTTAAAATTTATGTTGTATCATTCTTTTTATTCTCTTATTACGTGTCTCGTTGATCTCTGTTCCCTTTTCCTAAAGTACTGGCAGTTTTAAATATGGGTGTTTTTTTTAATTGATTTTAAAGGGAGAAGAGAGAGAGAGAAACATTGATGTGAGAAACATCCATAGGCTGCCTCTTGTATGCATCCCAACCCGGGGTTTAATGCGCAACCTGGGCATGTGCCCTGACTGATAATCAAACTAGCGACCTTTCAGGGCATAAGATGGCACCCAGCCCACTGAGCCACACTGGCTAGTCTGTGTGCATTTTCTTCAATAAATATTGGGGAATTTTTTGGACATCTGTGACAATTTGAATAAAACAGATGAAACATGTAGCCTAGAAATAGCAAAAAAAAACAATTAAGAAAAAGCTATGTCATGAATGCATAAAATATATAGGTAGTGTATATATAGGTACTACCATAAAATATGCACAAATCTATTGTAAAATATCTGATATAAAACTAACAAGACTTACACATAATCACAGACTGTACGTGGCACCATTTGCTATGGAGAAAAAAGTAAACAAACATAAAGGTGCCTTATTACCTTGTAACGTCGTGGAGAGCTGGGTAGTGGGGGGTAGGTGTGTGTGTTGTGATGCGTGTGGAGAGCTGGGAGGTGGTGTAATGCGTGAGCATTTATGTGCTTGAAACAGAGCAGGAACCAGGTGCTGCCTTTCCTTCACTGTCCTTCCCTGCCCCGCCCCCGGGAGGGAGGTGGTGACCTAGCAAGTGATAAATGTTTTCCTGTTGTAAAGCACGTGGATGTTCTGCTTCGGCTGGGTAGGCAGTTATAAGAGACAACACACTGCGGAGTTGGTATGTCCAGCCAGGGCTGCAGAGCCACTGCAGGTTCAGCCTGGAGAGCGTCTGGTGCAGGGAACTGTAGTGCGTGTGTGTGACGCGCACCCAGCGGCACTGAGGGACGGCCTCGTGCCTGGCTGAAGAGGAAGGGGCCGGGGGCCGGGCTGCCCCAGAAGCTGGAGCCTGACGGCATCAAGAAGAGCAGGAGCCGCTGCCGAAGCAGCGCCCAGGAGGAGAGGGGAGAGGATGAGGAGACGTCCTGGCATCTGTCTCCCCAGCTGCAGCTCCGCAGTGTGGGCAGAGCAAAGGTGGGACACCCTGGCCCTGGGAATGGGGATGCAGCAGCTTTGAGGAGACCACTTCCTGCTACGTTATGCTTCCACCTGATCTCTGAATGCATCCTGGACCAAGGGGAAACCGGAAACAGCACTGGACTTCCCTCTGTGGTATGAGGACCCTCTGGCTGCGTCCTGGGGTCCCCTGGTCCTCACCCGACCACGCTGAGCAGGCTGGTGCTCAGTGGGGGCAGGTAGCCTGCTTTGGCCTGAGTGACCTCTTTGAGAAAAGCTGCACGTGCTGGGACTCCCGTCGTAGGTCTCTGAGCAGGCCCAGGACGAAGTCAGCCTGCAAGGCCTGAGGCAAGTGCGTGGTCTGGCCTCTCAGATGCTGCAGGTTATGTGCTCTGTCCCTCCTGACACTGAGCGGGATTTATCCTCATCAGCCAGGGGCTGTCTTGGGGAAGACACAGTGTCAGTTGAAGAGTCAACGCTGATTATTTAGAATTAGGAGCAACTGCCAGAATGGAAACCTAAAGTAGGTTGGTGTAAATAGATAGTGATTCCTGTTGTATGTGAAGTTCCAGACATGGCCGTCCAGGGCTGGCATGGCCGATTGGTTCCACGAAGTCTCACGTACCCAGAGTCCTTCGTCGTTTTGGTTTTGTTGAGCTGAGGGAAAGCTTTTAACCTTAGGCTCCCAGGCAGAGGCCAGGCTGTCCTCTGGCGTCTAGTATGCTGCTGACACCCAGAAGGTCCTTTACTGGGAAAAAGCAGACCCAACAGTAACCGCCACAGCAGGCTCCACTGTGTCCTCCGTGACCCGTGCCACGGACAGGGTGCCCATTGCCCAGACCTGGCCACCTGGGTCCGCCAAGACTGTGAGTGGGCAGAAGGCTCGGCGCAGAGGGAACCCTCAGCGTGGAGTGCACCGGCTCGAGGAGAGGCACGTCAGTGTCAGTCTGCGCAGTGAGCCTGATTGTGGTGAGACCGTGACGAGGTGTAGAGACAGTGTGTCATGGCACACAATTCTGTCTCCCCCACGTGCCAGGAGCGCCCTCAGCAGGGCCTCGGGTGGCTTAACCCGCTCAGGTGGGTCCTCCTGCTGTGCGCCCTCTCCTGAGCCTTCTGCTCAAGGGGCATCTCAGTGCTGCTGTCTTTCCAGCGCGTGGTGGTGAGTTAGGAAAGGAGTTTGCACCTTTTTAAACCGTGTTTTGTTGTTGCAGTGGATGAAGGTCGCAGCAGGGACCCCGACCGGCTGCAGGTGCTGCACAAGAAGGCCATCCTGCCGTACGGCGTATTCAGGCAGCAGCAGCGGGAACCGGGCGAGGAGGCGGCCGTGCTGCAGTACGCCAGCCTCGTGGGCCAGGCCTGCTCTGAGCGGATGCTGCTCTTCCGGAACTGAGCGCTCCGCCTGCGCGCAAGTCTCTCTTATTCTGACTCTCCTATGGCTTTTGTACTTGTGAGAATCTCATGGTTAATGTAAAGATTTAAAGAGTATGTTGTGACCTAGCTCCTAATTGGAGTTTATAATTTCAGAAGTTTGTTTTATGACTAAGACATGGTAAACTTCTCTTATTGTCAGTATTTTAGAAAGTAAAGTCAACCTGTGAATTGTAAGTAATTTTAATTACAGTTGTGCCTGTTTGTTCTGTTAGAATTCAAAGCAGAGTGTGTCCTCAGATCCATTAAAACATTAGTTTATGCCAAAAAACAAACGAGAACCCTTACATGTGGGGAAGAAGATGAGGGGTTGTTTCATCGCTTAGAACACGTCTTCTCAGGAGAAGGGAGCTGCTGTTAGTTCCCGGTGCTCAGTCCCTGCCAGGCGCCCCGCCGTGTGGGTCAGAAGGGAGCTGGGGCGGGAGGCGCAGGCTGGAACAGGCGTCTGGACACCGGGTCTGTTCACCCCACGGCCCGCTCACTGCTGGCTTGGCATGATTGCTTCCGGGAAAGTTTCTGCTAGTGCTCCCTGCCACTCGCAAGGATCCTGGTGTGGACAGTCGATACGCATTTATCCAGGTACGTAATCAGCCCTGTTTCTAAAAGTTTAGGAAACGAAGTTTCTAAAGAAAAATGTTGCCTTCACGGGCTTTATTCCTGAGGACTGAGGACACTCGTCGTTGGTTCTTGATTGAGCATTAGCTCCTATCCGACTGCTTTCATAGCTGTGGCGCAAGCCCCATTTCATTCCGAGGAATCATTGTGGCCTCCACTCTAGGGTCAGCGTGAAACTCCATCTCTCGCCCTTTGATTGGGTGTCGCTGGGGATGCGACACTGGTCATTAAAGTGAAGCCTCCCCTGCACCTCCCACTTCCTTTTGTTTGAGCAAATGCCCCTGTGGCCGCTGTCAGGGTGGCGGGCTGTGCTGAGGAAGGAGGGCAGGCGAGCTGTGGAAGCATGAGGATGGGTGGTTTTCTCGCGTTTTCTCCGTTGACCAGCAGAGACGTGTCCAAAGCAGAGCCCGGAAGGAGAGGAGGAGAGGTTGGGGAGAAGTCGGCGGTTTCCTTGCGCTCTCTCCGCTGACCCCTCAGTCCCAGCAGCCCCATTCTGCCTTTGGTCTGTGTTGTGTCGCCTGAGTCTTTTGAAACTGTGCTCTGAAGCACAGTCATCTGACTCTCACTGCTGCCTTTACCTGTTTCTTCTACATGCACTGAGTTTAGATAAAACATTGTACAGTAATTTCAGCCAGCAAGAGCAGAAGGGAGGCTCACAAAACAACGTTTTAGAAGTCAAATGTCTAGACATTGAACATCCAGGTAAACTGCATATTCACTCAGTGCGGTTCCACCTGCCGTGTGCGGCTACATGGCCGCCTGGGGATAGTGGTGAGTGAGCGTGTCCTCTGAGAGCGGGGATTTCACGTTCTCCTGGAATTCTTCAAAGCAGTCTCCAAAGGCATTCAATTGACTGACTTATAGCTGCCTTCAAAACTTATAGCTGTTTTTCTCTTGCCCTCAAAAGTGAAAGTAGCTTAATTTTTCTTATGGTTACAAAAATGATACTGCGAGCAATTAAAACATTAAGAAAAATATAACTAAGAGAGTAAAAATAATCGGAAATCCTGCCAGACAGAGAAAGATTTGTCCTATATACACACATACATTATTTTAACATAAGTTGGATTCTGTCCACGTGCTGTGTTTTCTCAGGTTCTGGGCCTCTGAAGTTAGAAGCTCTCAGGTGGGATCGGAAGTGGTGTGAGTGCTCTGGTGTGATCGGCAGGAAGGTCCGTGGTGCCCTGGGCACTCGGATGCCAGGTCTAGTTGTTGGCTGCCTCCATCTGAATAGTTGGCGTGTAGAATGGTGTTGGCAAGGGTCGAACTTGGGTCAGCACAAGCTGGTTTTCCCCACAGGAGCCTCCTTCAGGGACCTGGGCTGACTCTGCAGGGGGCCCTCATGGCTGCAGGGAGGCCCCAGAGGGTTGGACATGAAGATTTGCTCGGTTGCTTAATTCGTGTGTGTTGGGTTTTTTGTTTTTGAGAACAGATAGCAGTTTCTTGAAAAGCCAGCAAGTGTTGTTCTGTGTCTGCTGCGTGTTGGTGGTCGCTGAAAGGGAGGGGCAGTCAAGGGCAGTGGCCGCCTTGTCAGTTGACATACAGTCCAGCTGGGAAATCATCTCACGTCCTGGCTTCCTCTAAAGACAGAACCTTTCAAAGCTGGCAGCTCTGGTCACACCCACCATCGTTGTTTAAATTTGTTCTGTTTTATTGAAACTTTTGTTCTCTTATTTTTACAAAGTGTAATCTGAGCACTTCTTATATTCTAAAATATAGAGTCTATTAGATAAATATGTAATCATTTGATTAAAATTAGATAAGAAATTACTGTTCATTTTTCCTTTCAAACAAGCTTATCCTATTTTTAAATCTATTTTGCAAAATATCGGTTGTGTATGGTTGCTTGATATAGTGGAATCTATTATGTAAATGAACCTTTTCAGATTTTGAAGGACGTATGGTTCGATTTTATAGGCTTTCTATTATTTCAGTGTGAATAAAGGTGAAAAAGAATATGATGACCAGTTACCTAAAACGTGTCTGTCTTTTACTAACTTTAAAGAAAAGAAAGAAATACAGTGGGTGTAACTGGGAAGGTTAAGTTAGAAGTTGGTCAAACATGACCTCTTGTTCCAGAAGAGACCCAGTGAGCATAAGGCCAGCCAGGCTGGCTTGCTTGTTACGTTTCTGCTCTCATTTATTCCTTCTGAGCAGCTGATTGGGTAACACTCGAGTGGAGACAGTAAAGCTGCTTCTATCCGCAGAGGCTCCTGCTGGTTGATACACAAAAGACACGTGTTCTCACCTGCCAACTCCTGGAGTCACTTCACCTGCGTGAGCGTGTGGAGAGCAGAGAGAAGCATCGGCTGAAGCGTCCTGACACTCGATTTTCGGTCATTGGCTTCCCGGTCACTTAGTCACTTCAGCCAAAGGAACCTGGGTTCCTTCCTCAGGAAAAAGAGGAAATGTCTCCTCCAGCAAGAACCTGGGTTCCCACAGGCACACTGGGGAGCGGGCATGGTGTTAACCACAGGGACTGGCAGTGGAAGATTTGTTACAAGCGCGGGTGTAATTTCTCTGTAAAGATTTAGTTTACAGAGAAGTTTCCTCAATATCAATAAAGCCGTCTGCTCAGCTACTTGCAACAGCCCACAGCGTGCGTATGGAACACAAAAGTGTGTGTCTTTCCTGGTGACTTTATGGTAAAACAAACCCAATTTTCCAAGTCATTCAAATAGCAGTTACAATTCCCACGGACATGTTTTCCAGAACAGAAATAGCGTCAGTGTTTTTCTTCTTTGTAGCGTCAGACCATCCCTAAGCACCGCCCCTTCACGGGGGCACCACCCTGTCCAGTGTTCTGCCTGCATGCACGTGTGTAGCCTGTGGCTTTAAATAAAATGGAGTCATGCCATGTATACTGCTCTGTTATTCCTTATTTGATGTATTTGAACATCGTAATATATTGTGAATATGCAAATAAGTGAGGAAAGAATGTCATTTCAGTGGCTGCATACTGTTCCGCGGTGTCTCTTCTCTCGAGAAAGGGGGTGTAGACGTCAGTCTCCCTGTGGGTCGCAGGGCTGTAATTGACTGGCGTTAACAGTTCTTGTCAGTTCTCGGTAAGACTTGGTGATCCTGGCCAGTTTGGCTCAGTGGTAGAGCATCAGCCTGCGGACTGAGCGGCCCGGGGTTCAGTTTCAGTCAAGGGCATGTACCTCGGTTGCAGGCTCCATCCCTGGCTTAGCCAGGGCGTGGGCAGGAGGAAACCAAACCATGTGTCTCTCTCACATCAGTGTTTCTCCCTGCCTCTCACCCTTCCATTCTCTCTAAAAATCAACGGGGGAAAATATTCTTGAGTGAGAATTAATAAATACATGCATACATGCATGCATGCATATAGCAAACCCTAGTAATCCGCGGTGCCAGGTGTAGGCGCTGGGAAGACCGGCTGAAGAGTCGCGGAAGCAGCTAAAGGCATGCAGTGCCTCCCACATAGGAGACCATGTAGGCATTTAAACGTCCCCGTTCACAATCGTTCAGACGATTCTCCTATGGATCACTGACCATTGTCCACACACTGACCACATCAGACCAGTCTTGCAGAGCCTGGACCTGGATCCATCTGAAGTCCCCGCTTGCGGAGGGTGTCTGATCCCACAGGGCGAGCACTCCCGAATGACTGTCTCTCCACTAGAACGTGGGCAGAGATTCTCAGGCACTAGGGAAGCCTCAGTCCTCAGTGCCACTGCAGACTCTCCTCTGTGTGATGGGGGAGAGGTGTTTTGAGGCCTGGTACCATTATGTGTGTTTCTGTTTATTTTGAGACAAAACTAGGCAGTGAATACCTGGGACACCAGCATTGCTTCACGCAGCGGACTATTGTATCAGTTATAGCTGCATCCAGGGCCCAGGTGGCTGCTCCACCTTGTCTGCGAGTTGCTCCCACATTTCTTTCTCCTGCGTCCTCCTTCCACGTGGAGGCCTTACACCATCTCCTCGGCTTGCCCCAGAGTCACAGGTTGTGGGGCTGACCAGCAGATCTTGTGAATGACAGGTGAGTGACAGGTGAATGATAACTCTGACACATTTCTGTGAAAGAGAGGCTAAGGGACTGCCTGGCTTGAGAAACCAAATAGCTCAACTTCGCCTACCTCCTTAGGCTTTTATTGTAACAGCTTGAACTAAAAGTAACTATTAATACTATGAGCAGGACAAGCATCCTTGAGGAGACATGTGCGTCTGCGGTGTCCTGTAAGCAAGGACGCTGACACCTAAGGGTGAAAATGCCAGTAAATGCCCAGGGCTCAGCCTTGTTTGGGAAAGTCATGGCAGGGGCAGCACCTTCAGCCAGCTCCTGCCCCTGACTCCCCATAGGGGAGCACAGCGCACTGTTCACTGCCCAGTAGGTGGGAAACCAGCGCCCTTCAGACCGGCAGGAGGGGCACGTGACCTAGGGCCGTGGGATGCTGCCTTGGGGCAGTGGGGACGATGAGACTAGGAAATAGATTGGTAGCTTTTAACCAAAAAAAGTCTCTGTTGGTGGTAATAAGTGAGCTCTGTTGTGTGAGCCGTGTGCCTGGCCCCGGGCAGCACCATGGGAGGCTGGCTGAGCCGTTTCCTGGGGTTTTCAGAAGCCCTGTGCTCACAGCAGCGACCAGCGATGGTTGCAGGGCCCCAAGCACATGGCTCAGTTCCCAGCACCCGTGCTCCTATGGCCAGAGGTGGGCAGAGCCGCCTGCTTTCCTGGCATCTGCTGGCGACCTGGGCAGAAACAAGCTGTGGCAGGAGAGTCTGGATCACCTTCATCGTGGGGAGCAAGCTGCTCAGGTGGCCCTGAGTGTCCCTGTCCTGCCCTTCCAGTTGGTTTCCCCGGAGCCACCAGGGGGCAGAAGGAGACCTCCTCACCCTCTTCTTAAACTTCTGATCGCCCCATGGGGAGCCCATCTTGGCCAGTGTTTTTGATACGGATTCCATCTCCCACTGGGCATGTCTTCGATTGTTTTGTTTTTTACAGGTTTGGGTTGTCTTTGAATTAATTCTCCCTTCTGCATCTAAGACAGTGGTGAGAGGAAATTACAGATATGTAGCATCCTATATCGATTAATGACTTCGGGGTCGGATCCGGGCCCCGCACAGCATCACCACCTCTTCTACATTGTTCTCCCGCACCCAGACTGGCTGGGCTGGTGCGGGACTGTGGCACCTCAGATTGGCTTATTGAGAAAGCTTTCCACAGCCTCCCACCCCCCTCCCTCCATCCCCTGCGGTTTAACCTCCCTGATGTCCCTCTCCTGATCCCACATCCCGGCCAAATGACCCACCGGCCGGCCCAACTTCTTCCACCTTTCCCCCTATATCTCCCACCTGAAGCTGCACCTCAGCTTCTTCCTTCCTGGTTTCTGACCTCTGTGGGGTCTCCCTTCCCAGTTGTGCCGGCCCCTTCCCACCCTATAGGTTCATGTCCGCGAGGCAGCACCAGGTGCTGGGACAGGGTGCTCCAGTGAGGCCGCGCCAACTGCAAGGACTCCTGCTGGCCCTTCCGCTGGGTCCTGAGTTCTGATGACTCTCCCTGAGCTGCACTAGGACCCGGCGGCCTGGCCGATCCACTGTCTCATCTTCGGAGGAAGTGAGCGCCCTGTCGGGGGATCCTGTAGAGGAACCAAGTGTCAGTTCCCAGGGCCCGACCCCACCTCTTCCAAGAGGGACCATGAGGTCCATGCAGTGAACCCAGTGTCATAGGTTCTGTTAGACAGTTTCCCAGCAGAGACGTCGCTGCTGGCCCGACCGGGGCCTGTGTTCTGCGTGGCTCGGGGTCTCTAGCCCTCGGCGGTGCCAGGACCGGGCATCTCGGGGGCTCACCTTGGCTTCTGGGCATAAAGGGCATGAGAGTCGGGAGTGACAGGCGTGGGCCGTGCCCCTGCCGTTTATCAGCTGTTCCGTCCCCATGTCGAAGGGAGAGAAAGAACAGTAAGAGCCGGTGTCCGACCATTTCAGTCAAGACCAAGTTCCCCGAAAGGCCCCACGACCCAGACCTGCCGGCTCCTGCCACACCCTGTAAAGATAAAGCTTGAGCTGCGTGTGAGGGTCTGTTCTGATTGCTGGTATTTTGTGCCTCTACTAATCCTCAGGCAACTGGCCGAGAGGGTGGCCTCCCTTCTCTCTGCCATCTATAGATACATTTAAACATTTTTTTGTTAAATATATGTGGAAGGTGTTGCTTATTTGTGTTAAATACCCAGCAACATGTCCAGCCAGTGTGGCCCAGTGGGTGAGCATTGACTGCTGAACCCGGAGGCCAGGGTTTGGTTCCTGCTCACAGCACAGGCCCGGGTTGCGGGCTCCATCCCTAGTGTGGGGTGTGCAGGAGGCAGCCGATCAAGGTTCTCTTTCATCACTGATGTGTCTCTCCCTCTCTCTCCCTCTCTGAAATCAATAAAAACGTATTAAAAAAAATAAATGCCTGCCCTGTGCCAGCGGGCAAAGTGGAAGTAGAAGCCCCTTTGCCCCAAAAGCTTTATGTGCATTCGCTTTTGTTTAGAATCTGGAGTTTTCTCCTTCGGACCAGAAAGTCTGAGTAATAGTATTTCCAGCAGAATAATATAAAAATGAGCTATTTTCTAAGTAGAATACAAATCATCGTAGCACACAGTTTTCTTGGCATTGTAAGTATTTAGGCCTGTGGACTCCATCCAGTTATCTTCAAACACTTGGGAAAGTGTGAATAATTACACTGGGTGCCAGTATAAATAGGGTTTTTATTTCCTAGAGAAATCTAAGCACTTCAAGGCCCTTTAAGTACATTATCTTTTAAGTGTCATTAATCAAAATAGAAGCGCGCGTCCCCGCAGCCTTCCTGGCCTCCGCACCGGGTGAGCTGCCTCGCGCCGCCCTGCCTCCTGCACCCAGAGCTCTTCCAGTCCCCGTGCGGGATTTTGAGGTTTGGTGTCTCCGTTTGTTCCGTCCCCAGCAACTTGCCTTTTCTGCTTGACCTGCAGAGGCACCGCCGGTGGCGGGCAGGCCGCCTGGTCCTGAGGAAGGTGGCAGGGCGAGGCGCGTGGCAGCCCCGGGGAGCGCATGCTCTGCGAGCCTCAGGGCCTCACTCTGAGCAGCAGTGAGGGTGGTTATCACTGTCGAGCCTGAAGTGACGGTTTACATGATGCTCATCCCCATTCCACAAGTGGGGAAACTGAAGACTCACCTGGGGCCGCACAGCAAGCTGCCCCCTGCCTTCTGTGCGTTGGTCCTTAACGGGGACATTTCCACCCGATTCTGCTATAAAGAGGACACGCTTTGGGACATGCTCAGACTTGCGTTGGGATCCTTAAATCGCAGTTACATTCAGTTCCTTTTCAAACTCCAGATGGGGGCGGGGCGGGCGGCAGGTCTGGCAACTTGGCTTCCGAGGTCTCTGCCATGCAGTCTCCTCCTCACGGCATTGGGGGCGCAGGCTGCGTACAGGCCCCGTGTTGTCTCCGTGCCACATTCGGGGCGACTGAGCTTTCGTGCTTCTGGTCCCTCTACCGAGAGGAGGAGAGGACAGGGACGTCTGTGGGCACAGGGAAGGGGGACAGAGAAGGTGGTCCAGTGGGCGCCTCCCCTGCCCGTCTGAGACCTGCCACCTGGGCAGACTCCCATCGTGCCTCTTCTGCAATGTTTTCCTTCAGGTCCTGTTTATTTCGCCTTCCTCCAACTTTAAAATATATATATATATAT
>PVJC01047533.1:0-12873 GCA_004026665.1 Murina feae
GCAGTATCAGCATTTACCAAATTAGTGAGTTAGTGTTACACTCAAGAAGTTATGTGTTTACCTTGGCCTCCTTTACCTGGAGTTGCTGAAATACACTTTACACATTTGCTGTTTGATCTTATTCCCAGTTTAGGATTCAGCTCTCATGTAAACAGTGATCATTCCCAAATCTGTATCCTCACAGTGCTCTCTTGAGTTTTAGCCTTGTATATTTGACTCTTTTCTGGACATAAACTGTCTGTATCAGGGACACAATCGAATAGACCTCAAAGTCAAACATATTCTCTTGCCACCTTTCACTCCTATTAAAATTGTTCCTCCACATGCATTCCCTTCCTCAAATAATGATGATTAATTATGGCCAAAAAGAAAACTGGGAGTCTTTTGAGTGACTCCAATGGCATTCTGGGATAGACATTGGTTGCTAAGCCTCATCCTTGCTTTGTAGGTCATGGACTGAGCCCACTGACTCCTCATTTACTTTTTACCTTAATCCTGCACCTCTGAAGGCTTTGCCTTTTGCATCTTCTTAGTCTCTCATTGAGCTAGGTGAAATAACTAGAATTGGAATAATCAGTTTAAAAGTTATTGTTTAAACTAGGGGTTAACAAATTTTTTTCTGGAAGGGGTCAATTAGTAAATAGTTTAGGCTTTATAAACCATTTGGTCTAATTACTTAACTCTGCTGTTGTAGTACAAAATAGTCATAGACAACATGTAAATAAATGAGTGTGTGTACTTCAATAAAAATTCAAAAAATAGACAGTGGGTCAGACTTGGCCTGTGAGTTTTTGTTTGCTGATGCCTTATTTAGATCAGAGCATTGGATGAGATTGCCTATGACAATAGACTGACAAGACCAGGAAGCTCTGGAGAGAATCCAGAGACACATCGTCGTTGAAGTTGTTAGTGAAGGAGAATGATCAGAGAAGTAGAGAGAAGATTAGGATATGGATGTGTCCTACAAGACAAGTAGCAGTATATCTCCATTATTACCAAAGGCTGAGGAGAGATGAAGTAGGATGTGTTGAAATCTGTGTGAGTTTCGGCATAAGCCATCCTGAGACCAAGGAACTTTGTGACAAAGGTGGACAGAAGCTGCACAGGCCATTCAAGAAAGATTAGGGATAGAAGAAAGCAATAAACATTTCAGGGTATCTAAGACCCAGGTCTTGTTCAGGATGCACAAAATATCAATTCTGGATAGCAAAGTTTCTGTGTTCTAGACTGGTGGAATAATGAAATATATGGTCTTATTATTAATCCAAAAATGTGGATACCTTCCTGAAAGACATATGAACAATAGGTTATTACTGTAAGATATCACTGTCTAGTTTCTGGTGGGGAAATTGAAAATAGTCTCTAGAAAACTTGACATGGATGAAACCATTAATCAACAAACTCTGAAATGTGGCCCTCAAATCCTGCCCCAGTCCTGCTTATTGGGGGTGAGGAGGGTAATCAGACAATTTGGAAAGAATTTAATTCATGCAGTATGTCTATAAAACCCTTTTCTGTTGTCATCGTGATTGTACTTCACATATTCTAATTAGAGATAGATTACAATAACACATTTATTCACTGAATTTACTTTTAAATGTTTTTACTTTTTGACTATGCAAATACACCATTCATCATCAATGTGTAAAGACTAAAGTAATCTCACCATGATTAATGATTTTAAAATTATATCTTTCTGCACATAGAATTTAAGAAAAAATTTTAGTTGATAGCATTCACTGGAAATCTTATCTCTGCATTTTCATTGTTTATATGACTACATTTTTTCAATTAAATAAATATTTAGGATGAAGATGGAAGTCTCAGTTTTTCTTCTCTTTTATTTTTTTCATGCCCTTATACTGCTGGGACATATATTTGAAAGATTAACCACTTATATGTATCCAAAACAAAACAAACTCCCCAAACCACAAAAAACACCCCAAAACAAATCACAGCAGCAACAACAAAATCCTATGACCCTGATACTTTTGTGTTCTAGGAACTCTGCTAGAGAATTCTGGGAAAACATGAAAAGTGGATTAGTGTTACAGTCCAAGTTTTATTTGAGAGTTAAAACAGAGACATTGAGAGAGGCCTGTGACCACTCATTTTGTCTTTTGATCAGTGGGAGTAAAGCCTGTATTGAAGATTTCACCTCATTAGTGAGCCTCTCTGACCAAACCTTTCTCTTTAATTCTTTCCTGAGTGAATTTGTAATTTGCCTTTGATTTCTGCTTTTAAAACAACAGATTGTGAAGGATCAAAGAGGAACTGGGTAATGACAAGGAGGAAGTGGCAAGTTTGTGACATCTTTGTAGAAGGAATTATAACTATACACAGTGTGAGTACTCAAAAGTAGTTTTCTGAGCAGTAACTATAGAATAAATTCCAGTACAATGGACTCCAAGAGACTGTCCAAGTATCTTATTTATTCTTTAATTCTCATTCAGCCATTAACATTTATTGAGCATCTATTATATGTAAGACTTAGTAAAAAGAAAAGTATAGAATAGTGAATGAGAGATTGAGATTTAAAGTTAAGCAGAACTGTGTTTGAATTTCTGGCTCTACCATTTATTAATTGTAGTGAGTTGAATTGTGGCCCCAAAAGATAAGTCTACCAGAAACTTCAGAATGTGACCTTATTTGGAATAAATCTTTACAGATTTAATTAAGGTAAGGCTCTTGAGATGAGTCCTAAGTTAAGGAGAACTCTAACTCTAACGGTGAGTGTCCTTATAAGAGAGAAAAGGAGAAGACACAGAGATATATAAGAAGGCCATGTAAAGATGGAGGTAGAGATGGGAGCTATGCAGCTCAAAGCCAAAAAACATTAAGAGTTGCAGGCAGCCACAAGACATTAAGAAAGAAGCATGGACTGGATTGTCTCTCAGAACCTCCAGAGGGAACCAACTCAGCTAACACCTTGATTTTGGGACTTCTAATCTCCAGAACTATACAAGAACAAATTCCTGTTGTTTTAAGCCACTCAGTTTATGAAATTTGTTACAATGGCCTTAGGAAACTAAAACCTTAGCTGTGTGACTTTGGGTTAACTAACCCTCTATACCTTAGTTTCTCTCTGTAAAATGAAGAGAATAATACTACCTACTCATAGTATTATTGTGAAGATTCAATGAGACAGTACATGTAAAGTACTTTGCACAAAATCTGACATACAGTAAGAGCACAATAAATGTTAGCAATTATTATTAAGGTACTTATGGCTCAGGTTGAAGTTTTAATTTTTTAATGTGATTATTTGTGTAATTACCATCCCTGCCTTTTTTGTTTGGGAAATCTTTTTTATCTTCAAAAGGGAAAGAAGAAGGAAAGAAAAGAGATAGCATGCAAATAAAGTGCTTCTCCCAATAGTGCTGGTTGCAGAAACCATATGGACCCAGAACCTATAATAAGCACAGTATGCATTCCTCAAGAGGCTGATGAAGACTTGGTTAGAGCAGTAAGGTCCTGTAAATATTGTTTACAGACTCAAATGCACTTTTATCAAACTGGGTCATTTATATCTCTCCAAGTTTATAGAAACCTCAACAGTCCTCCAGGGCAAATATGTGCAGAGAAAGAAAAAGCAACAAAAAAAACCTCAACATATTTCATCTTAAAGTGTGCTTGTGGAATTTCTTCTTTAAAAAAATCATCTTCAATAACATATTAAAATTTTCTTTATTAAGTTCTTATACATTTGTGTTAGATCTGTTTCTATCTTTGTTATTGTAGGTTTTATCTATTTTTAAATTGTTTGTTAAAATGTATTTTTACTGATGATTAGACTTTATCAAATGTTTTCATGGCATCTATTAAAGTGATCATATGTGTGTTCTTTAATCAGTTAATGTGGCAAAATACATTTATAGATATGCTGTTGTTAAACTTTTGTGTTCCTGAGATACACTTATTTTTTCACTTTTCATTTAAAATATAACATTGGATGCTCATTTGTGTTCCAGGTAGTGTTTAGGTGTTGCAATGTGTAATAGAAAAACAAATAAGTGGAAATCAGTACCTTTGTGGAGCTTATACGCTAGTGTTTTACACATAGCTGGATTGAGTTGCTAAACTTTGTTCATAATTTCTGCATCTGTGCTCTTGAATAAAATTGGCCTATAATTACACTTTCTTGCATTTCCCTTGTGTACAATTGGAAACCAATGTAAGTGTTGGGTCATAAAGCCCATTGGAAGAGTAGCTGCCCATCCACCTGGGCTTGATTTACACTTCTCTTGCTGTGGTCTGTACTCAAAACCGACAGTCTTACAGGTATTTTATAAATAAATTGAAGTAGCTCACTCAAATTATATACATTGCCTCAAAAAAAAAAAAAAAAAAGAAAAAAAAAAGAAAAGAAAAAAGAAAAAAAGGGCTACCAACTGTCATGCCACTTTTTTAGTGGTAGGTGATGAAAGATGCAGCAACTTGTTTTCCCCTCAGAGGGAAGGGATATCTTATTATGTTTTGGATTACTGCAACCCAGAAATTTTACTGAGATGATGGGTCCCTGAATTGTTGTGGGGTTTATCTTTTGCCTTCTGATTTGCATTATCACATGTTTTCTCCAAGTGAGTGTCAATATAATTAGCAACTCTTGCACTTCTTATTTCCAGGTTAGACTCTGTATTTTCCCCCTTTGAACATGATAAAATCTGATTTTCGTTATGAAGCTGGTGGCAACAAGGAATATTCAGGCTCTTTGGGAGAATGAGAACCACCTTGCAAGGCAACAGCCTCAGATGACCCAGCAAAGAATGGATCACTTTTTCAGATGTTCAGAGCAGGCTCCCTACACTGGCAGGAGAATCTTAGAATGATTTGGTGGTGGTAGTAGTGGCATTAAGATTCCCAATGTCTTCTGAGCCCAAGAGATGTCCCCATTCCACTTTCTCATACTTACCCAGTCAATGTCTTAACTTTTACATTTGAGACTTAGGGAGACTATGAATCCAATCTAATCTAACAAAAGAGTAATATGCAAATTAACCATCACTCTGAGACACCTAAGCCACGCCCACCAACGAAGCCACACCCATCAGCCAATCAGAGGGGCTATATGCAAATTAACCCAGCCAAGATGGCAGCCAGCAGCCACAGAGCTAGAGCAAACAGGAGGCTTCCGTTGCACTAGTGATGGAGTTGAAACTGCCTGCCTAGGCCAGGCCAGGCCTCTGTTTAAGGCAACAAAGTTTGAATTATAGAAGCCACAGAGCTGAAGCAAACAGGAGGCTTCATTTCACCAGTGATTGAGGAAACTGCCTGCGTAGGCCGGCTGTGGCCTTCCGCTCAAGGCAACAAAGTTTCAATTATAGAAGATAAATAAATTCCAGAAACCTGATTCCAGCCAGCCTTGCTGGGACGTTGGGTCAATGGGAGCTGTAGCCAGCCTGCAGTCAGCCCTCAGTCCCTCAACCAGGATGCCCAGGCACCTCGGCGTGGGGATACCCATCTTGAAGGGGCTGTGGCCAGCCTGCAAAAAGCCATCGGCCCCTCACCCATGCTGGCCAGGCACCCCAGTGGGAACCCCAGCCTGATCTAGGACACCCTTCAGGGCAAACCAGCTGACCCCTACCCATGCAACAGGTCTCTATCCTATATAATCCTATATAATAAAAGGGTAATATGCAAATTGACCCTAACAGCAGAACCACTGGGAATGACTGGTCACTATGACACACACTCACCACCAGGGGGCAGATGCTCAATGCAGGAGCTTCCCCTATTGGTCAGGGCACTCCCACAAGGGGAGCTCTGCTCAGCCACAAGCCAGAAGGCTGTCAGTACCATGGTGGTTGTGGGAGCCTCTCCTGCCTCCTTAGCAGCATTAAGGATTTCTGACTGCAGTTTAGGCCTGCTCCCCGCTGGCAAGTGGACATCCCCCAAGGGCTCCCGGGCTGCCAGAGGGATGTCTGACTGACATCTTAGGCCAGATCACCTGGGTAGCGGGCCTAAGCCAGCAAGTGGACATCCCTCGAGGGGTCCCAGACTGCGAGAGGGCACAGGCCGGGCAGAGGGACCCCCTACCTCGAGTGCACAAATTTTTGTGCACTGGGCCTCTAGTTTATACTATAATTCTGCAACCTGCATTGTTTAAGTTTGTGTTTGCTTTTCAACAATATTGGCCCTGAGGTTACAAGAAGTAGAAGATTATTTCAAGGATATAACATTCTTTATTAATCTGTGGCTTAAACTGAATGTGGAAAGATTCTCTGGGAATTTGTGACTTAAGCTGCACTTGTAATTTCTCTCTAAAAGTGGTCCAGTGTACTCAGAATAATCTATTCAAAGCCACAATCCTTGTAGTCAACATTATTTCATTAACAATTAAATAAAGCAAGCACCTGTTTCCCCAAGGTACTTAATTCATTAAGAACTTCATCATAATCAACCATAGGTATAATTTGATTAATTGTAATGCCAATACATAGATCACTAGTATCCCATATTCCATATCAAGGAGTTCAGTAATGCATTGATACCTAAGGACACACCAAATCAATCCTCAAATCACATTTATAAACATTTTCCCCCTTCAGTGATTCCTGGTATGAATTTATTTGTAGTTGGTGTCCAGTCAGGAAATAGAAATCATACCATTTATTTTAACAGCTAATTTGATTTAAAAATTATTAAGTATGTATTAAATTGCTAATGAAGTAACTGAAGAAGTAAAAGAGAACTATTATACCATGAAGATAGCAATTATTGGGGCAGCTACTATCCCTATTACTGAGGGGCAAAGGAAGACATTGGAATTATTAAAACGTAATAGTTTGGGGATGATGCCCCGTGGAGCTAGAACATAGACCTCTGGGAAGGGGGCACAGCTTGACTATCTCTGATGTCTCTGAAATTGAAGAAGCCCTGTGAGACTGGAGCTAAGGCTTCTGAGGTGGGGACATTAAGACTTTTGTCTCTAAGGCAAAATGTGGTTCATCCTGCAAGTGTTGGAAAAATTGCAAAATGGATCCAACTGCTGCTATAGGAAGGGGTAATACTGGCCAAGGTGTAGGGTGATACTGGAAGGAAGGAACTGGAAGCCTGGAAGCCAACAAGAAGCAAACAGGAGTGTACCTCCCTTCTTTATTCTCCAGTTGCACTCTCCCTCTAGTGCTGCCTCATGGCAAAGTGTGATAAGGAGCCAGCTGGCAAAGGAGAAATGTGGTTTTCAGGGTCGTGGCATGGGCACCACAAAGCAGAGAATGGAAGAGTTTGGAGTTTTGGGACAATCCCACAGACTCTGTTTGATTCTCTTTCCCCCAATTCTTATTACTCTGAGTCTATCAGAAAGCAAGGCAATGAGATAATTAAAGAAACATTTATTTACAAACTATCTATAATAATAAAAGTGTAATATGTTAATTAGACCAGACATCCTTCCAGAAGAAGCCGGGGCTGCAAGTGAAGCCTGGGTCTCGGGTGGCACAGGGAAGCTGGAGCCGGCAGCCGGGGGAAGGAAGGCCTATTGCACCAATTTCGTGCATCAGGCCTCTAGTTAGAAATAATTATTACTTTGGTAAGGGTAACTATTAAATCAGAATTTCATGTTAAAATAACAAAAAGCCTTTAAAGAATTCTGCTTATTGCTTATATAGCTGGAATGTCTATCTATTCCAATGTTGGAAATACTGAAAGCTGGAAAAGTTTGAAGAGCTTAATTAGAAGGGAAAATAATAAAGAAAAATGCAACTCGGAATTTAGTTTAAACATAGAATTTATTTCTGTTCTTATTCTATACTTTGCAGCCATTTGACATTTTGTGGATTTCTTATAAAATCTTGATCCTTATTGTGATAAAATTCTATTAAAAGGCAAAATTCAAATTTAATTGATACCCCACTAGTTAAAAGAGTTTTGCTCTCTTTCTTTTCAACTTAAGATACATTTGTTCTAATTCAATGATTCATAATAGATTTATGGCTGGTGAAATTGGTCCTAAAAATAAGGAACAAAATATGGAAACATTTTAGTCAGGGCTAAATATCCTACAGGATCTAATTGCAAGGATTCTCTGTAATTAAGCTGTTCTGAATGTTGGCTTCAGTTTTAATAAGCTGATGCCTAACTTGTCCATGATTGTCTTCATTCAAAACAAATCAGACAGAAAAACATTTTTTTCCCTGAAACTGCAATGCATTTCAGAGGCAAATACTTAAAATGCATTCAAATAATAAAATGCAGTACCAAATGTTGCATTTAGTCTTAATGTGTTAGTATTTCCAAAGCAGACTAACAGCCTTTTTCTTTAGTATTGTCATAAATCGCAACATAGATGGTGCTTCTTGATGTCTTTCCATCAGATTTCAGTCCTGTGCCACAGAAGCATTCGCTATCAATATGGATTTTTGGCAAATGGCTTCATTTTGCTGTTGACAAGGTTGATATAAACAAGCTGTGAATTTACCAAATAAATCACATGTGAACATGTAAGTTTAACTGTGCTAGCCTCATAGTCTTGCAAGTGTTTTTGTCTGCATGGAGAATATTTGTCGTTTAAGTTCAACCCAGGAAACAAAAATAAAAGCCTAGGTTTATTCTCCTATGTCTGAGAGAGGCATTTATGGAAAAAAAGGTGGTTTAACTATGCCAAAGAAAGAGGTTAAAAGACATGCTTTCTAAAGATCTTTCAATGCGAGCTGATTTCAGAGAAATCCTGAGCCTTCTCCTGATAAAGTAAATGATGTTTCAGCGTGATTTTGATGTAAGCCAGACCTGTGACTAAAACCTAAGAATGTTTGGTTCCATGTTGGTGAAATGTATAAATTCTGAACCTTTGATGCAGGAGAGTTATAGGACAGGAATGACCAGAGTCTCCTATATTATTGAGAAGGAGATGCCTTTTTTAAAAAATATATTTTTTTCTTTATTATTCATATTATTATAGTTGTTCCTCTTTCCCCCCCCATAGCTCCCCGCCTCCCAGTTCCCACCCCACCCTCTGCCTTTACCCCCCCACACTGTCCTCCTCCGTAGGTATACGACTTTTGTCTAGACTCTTCCCACACCCCCAACACCCCTTTCCCCCTGAGAATTGTCAGTCCACTCTCTTTCTATGCCCCTGATTCTATTCTATTCACCAGTTTATTCTGTTCATTAGATTTTTTTAAATTTACTTTTTCTTCTTCTTCCTCTTCTCAAAGGATACCTTTCAGCATTTCATATAATACTGGTTGGGTGGTGATGAACTCTTTTAGCTTTTTCTTGTCTGTGAAGCTCTTTGTCTGACCTTCAATTCTGAATGATAGCTTTGCTGGGTAAAGTAATTTTGGTTGTAGGTTCTTGCTATTCATCACTTTGACTATTTCTTGCCACTTCCTTCTGGCCTGCAAAGTTTCTGTTGAGAAATCAGCTGACAGTCGTATGGATGCCCCCTTGTAGGTAACTGACTGCTTTTCTCTTGTTGCTTTTAAGATTCTCTCTTTGTCTTTTGCCCTTCGCATTTTAATTATAATGTGTCTTGGTGTGGTCCTCCTTGGATTCCTTTTGTTTGGGGTTCTCTGCACTTCCTGGACTTGTAAGTCCATTTCTTTCACCAGATAGGGGAAGTTTTCTGTCACTATTTCTTCAAATATGTTTTCAATATCTTGCTCTCTCTCTTCTTCTGGCACCCCTATAATTCTGATGTTGGTACTCTTGAAGTTGTCCCAGAGACTCCTTACACTATCTTTATATTTTTTGATTCTTTTTTCTTTTTGCTTTTCTGGCTGTGTGTTTTTTGCTTCATTGTATTTCATATCTTTGACATGATTCTTGTGATACTCTAGTCTTCTGTTGGATCTCTGTATATTATTCTTTATTTCAGTCAGTGTATGCTTAATTTTTAGCTTGTCTCTTTTCATATCCTCAAGGGTTTCGCTGAATTTATCAGCAGTCTCTAGAGTATTCTTGAAAAACTTTATAACCATGGTTTTGAACTCTATATTCAGTCATTTGCTTTCCTCCATTTCTGTCATTTGTGATCTGTTTTTTTGTCTCTGCATTTTGGCTGCTTCCCTGTATTGATAGAGTGGCTTCTGTGCTAGGTGTCCTATAGGGCCCAGTGGCTCAGTCTCCTCAATTACTTGAGGTGGATACTCTTGGTGCACTGCTTTGTCGGCTTTGTGCACAATCTTGTTGTAGCTAAGTCTTAATTGTTTTGGTATCACTGAGAGGAATTGACCTCCAGGCCACTGGGCTGTGAGAATCAGCTGTGTCTATGGTGGGAGAACGTCTGTGCTGGAGACACCTTATGGTGCAAGACTTGTTTCAGTGAGGCTTTGGTGCTCACTGAGTGTGTCCCTTATGGATCTGAGTAGTTGTGGATGGGGTGGTCCTGATCTGACCACTGGGTTCACTGTCTTTTAGAACTCTAAGGAGATGCTATTTTAGCTTCTGCCTGAGGTTTCCCAGCCTTTTATAAGCAAAAGCCTCTGCTCACAGCTTCGGTGGGGCGGGGTCTCAGGGAATATACAGGGTGGAGCAACCAGCTATGGCTGATTCTCAGCCCTGCCATAAAAGGCACCGGGTCGCAGAGAGCCTCGGCACTACCGAGAGAAAGCTGCTCTGAAGATCCTCCTGGTGCCAGATGCTGCTAGACAGTCCAGCTCCTCCCCGTATAAGTCTGAGTCCCCAGAAACTTGCCTGGAACTGGAGTTCAGAGCCATCAGGAGCTTTTGCCTCCCTCCGGTACGAAATGGTGCCAGCCCTTTTGGCGACCCCCCTTCACATGTGCACCTCCGTACCTCTGTACTTTACTTCTGCACCTCCTCTGAGTCTCAGTCTCTTTCTAGTTGTAGAATTTCCACTCAGCCAGCCTTTCTGTGGGTCTGGGTGGTGTCAGTTTTTTTTTTTTTTTGAAATGGTTGTGTGAGGCAGCAATCCCTGGTGTTTACCTATGCTGCCATCTTGGTTTCTCCGGGAGATGCTTTTTGTCTCTTATTTTTTCAGATTGCAAGGTGATGGTTGGGGTGATAAGTGGATTGAAAAGATGCATATAAGAAGATGCTCAACATCATTAGTCATTAGGTAAACGCAAAAGAAAACCATAATAAGACATATGCACACCAACTAGATTGACTACAATGAAAAGCAAGGAAAATTAAGTGTTGGTGAGGATATAGAGAAATTGGAACCCTCATATACTCCTGGTGGGAATGCAAAGTGGTACAGCTGCTTTGGAAAAATCTTTAGCACTTCCTGAAAGTTAACACAGAGTTACCATATGACGCTAGGTGCATACCCAAGGGAACTGAAAAATGTTCCTACAAAAACGGGTACCTGAATGTTCATAGCAGCAGTATTCATAATAGTTCAAATTAGAAACAACCATATTGTCCATTAACTGATGAATGGATAAATAAAAGGTAGATCCATTCAATGGAACATTATTCCCCAATAAAGAGGAATGAAGCATTGATAACATGGCACAGCATGAGTAAACCTTGAAAACATTATGCTAAATGAAAGAAGCCAGACATATTGTCTGTTTCTTTTTTTATGAGATGTCCATATCAGCAAATCCATAGAGACAGAAAATAGATTAGTGGTTGCCAGGGAATTGGGGATGGGTAGGTGGAAGGGGAGTGACTGCTAATTGGGTATGAGGTTTCTTTTGGGGATAATAAAAATGTTCTGGCATTAGTGGTAATGGAGGCACAACTCTGTAAGTATACTGAAAATTAAAGCTTACACTTTAAAAGGATGAACTTTATGGCAGTAAATTATATCTTAATAAAGCTATTAATTAAAATAAAATTTTGTGGAGGCATTCATAATCAGGTGTGAATCCACATTTGCAGGACCTTAAGAGTAGATGCCTCATTAAAATTTAACCCTGGTTACCTTGTTTATCTCACTTTATCCAGGCCCTGTTAATGCACTGTGGAACTCTGCCACTTGTCTTCATTTGGGTTTTATACTTTATTTACTTGCATTGCTTCGTTTTCAAAACTCCAGTTCTCCACAATGCTATCTACTGATTGGCCCTATCTCAAAATCTATGTCCCTTGGCCAATCCTGACTGGAACAGGAAAGCCGGGTCAGTGTCTGCCTTGTTCTGAGGCAGCTACAGAGTGGCTGGTATGTAGTATGTGCTCCAACACTTGTTGAGTAGATGTTATTTTCTTTAAAAAATATCACCCAATGACTTCCCATTGCTTTCGGGTTAAAATCTAAATGGGATGGCATGTAGGTTCAGAGTCTGAAGGTTCTTTCTACTGTCTCTGACTTCTGCTCCTTTATTTTTCACAGGCATATTTCCCAATAAACCTCTTGTATTTCTAATCCTACTTTGGCTCTGCTTCTCAGTGGACTTGAACTAACATACTAGTTTGGCATCCATGCTATTATCTTTAATTTTTCAGTATTTTTTACTCCAGAAATGACACTACGAACTTTAACTTATCTAAATATAAACTTAATATCTTTGCTTTCTTTCCAAACAATACAAATACTTTAGATTCTTAAACTGTTTTTTTTACTCTCCTCACTAGGATGATATATAGATGTCAAATATTTCAATTCTTGCTTTGTTTTAAACATTATGCAATAATATTACTTTTGTTTTATATGATATCTTCTATAATAAAAGAGAAACATGCAAATGTGACCGTTACCACCAGCCAATCAGAGCGGCTGTATGCAAATTAACCCAGCCAAGATGGAGGCCAACAGCCAATCAGAGTGGCTGTATGCAAATTAACCCAGCCAAGATGGAGGCCAACAGCCACGGAACTAGAGCAAACCAAAGGGTTCTGTTGCAACTGCCTCCCTATGCTGGCAGTTGGAAGTAACACCAGGGCACCAGGGCACCAGAAAGTGGGAAAGCAAGGTGGCGGGCCGGGGAGTGGGAAAGAGGCAGCGGGGGGGTCAGTGGCCTGCTTG
>PVJC01047534.1:0-12867 GCA_004026665.1 Murina feae
TTAGATAAGCAGTGTTTTAAACAAAATATCCACGGATTGAAAGAAACCAGAAAAGTGATTCAATCCAAATATCTCCTCTATAACACTCCCATCAATTGACCATAAAACCAAGCTGAGCACCTTTAGTAAGAGGATCATTTCCTCTTGAGGCATTTTATTCTACTTTTGGGCAACTCTGAGTACTATGAAGTTTTTCTTTATTTTTCTAAAAATCATATCTCCTTTCTATATTAAATACTCTTGCCCCAAACACCCATATTGCACATTAAATCTAGTGTAGTGGTTTAAAAATGTATTTGAAATATACTGCCCTGTAATGTCTGCTTTATTGATGCTGTTTCTATTATATAAAGCTATATTGAACAAGTCTAATTCCTATTACACATGATGAAATTTAAAATTCTTTACAGGAGCTATTATTTCCCTTACATTTTATCACCAATACTAGGGGCCCGGTGCACAAAAATTTGTGCACTCGGGGGGTGGGGGTCCCTCAGCCCGGCCTGTGCCCTCTTGCAGTCTGGGACACCTTAGGGAGGGATGTCCACCTGCTGGCGTGCCTGGCCAGCCTGGGCGAGGGGCTGAGGGCCATTTTCAGGCTGCCCACAGCCCCTTCAGGGTTCGTGCACTGGGGGTTGGGAGGGCTGGTGAGTGCAGGCCTGGACGTTTCCCACTGGAGGGCCCATGATCGCACATGCCTGGTGGGCCCCCACCGCTCAGGGGACATACCTGGCACAGAGCTGGGTGGTGAGCCAGGGGCAGACGCTGGTGCAGGATCCCTTGGTGGGGCCCTGCTGCTGAGCAAATACACCCGGGGTGAAGCCGGGCAGCGGACTGGCTTCGGATTCTCCGCACTGTGCAGCAGACGCTCCTGCACACCCTGTGGAGGCCCCTGGGGGGTGGATGAAGGTAGCAGACCCTGGACAGGTGCTCCCGCATGCCCCCGTGGAGGACCCCAGGGGCCAAAGCCAGGCAGCAGACCCAGGATGGCTGCTCCTGCAAGCCCTGTGGAGGACCCGCGCTCCCGCACGCCTGGTGGAGGCCCCCGGGGGGCAGTGCCAGGCAGTGAACCTGGGACGGGCGCTCCTGGATGCCCCGAGGAGGCCCCAGGCCGGACTCCCCTCACTGAGCTGACACACCCAGCACAGCTATGCTGGCCACGGAGGCTCCCAGTGCAGAGCCACCCTGCCAGCCTCCATCTTGGCTGGGTTAATTTGCATACAGCCGCTCTGATTGGCTGGTGGGCATGGCCATGAGCAGAGGCTCAGCCAGCCTAGGCAGGCAGTTGCAAAATAAGCCTCTGGTTTGCTCTAGCTCCATGGCTGTTGGCTTCCATCTTGGCTGGGTTAATTTGTATACAGCCACTCTGGTTGGCTGGGAGGCATGGCTTGGCTAGTGGACATGGCTTAGGTGTCTCGGGGAATGGTCAATTTGCATACTCTTTTATTAGATAAGATAAACATCCTTAGGGTTTTTTTTGAATGACATAGTTTTAAGTTTCCCTTTATCGTTATTGATAACGTGAATATATTCCATTTCTTCCATAGTCCTCTTACTAAAGTATAATGTTCAAAACAGAATGAGTATTCTAGGTGTACTCTGAGCCAATTCAGAATACTATGGGAACATTTATGCTCTCCTTCTCAGTTCCATGGTTCTTACAGTATAGCCAAAGACTGTTATTACACAGTTAACTCATTGAGGTTAAGGTAAATATAAGTCCTATGTCATACTCAATGTAAATTGCTACTTGTTTTATCTAACACTTGTACTTGATTTTTTAAAAATTCATCTTAATCTTTGTTAAATTTTCCTTGATATAATTTTATAGTGTTTACTATTCCTACTTTATCTGAGTGCATAATTGTTAGTCATATTTTCTTGTAGATCATTCTAAGTCAGTAATGATACTGTTGCCTGAAATAGGGTCAGAGCGGGTGGTTGTTCTGGGGAATTCCAGTAGGAACCACTTGACAGTTTGAACCTGTTTCATTAAATTAATTAGTACTTGACCTTGTTTTTTTTTTTTTTTTTTTATTGAATTCAGAGAGGAAGGGAGAGGGAGAGAGAGAAACATCGGTGGGAGAGAATCATTGATTGACTGCTTCCTGCATACCCCCTCCTGGGGTTGAGCCTGCAACCCAGGCATGTGTCCTTGATTGAAATCGAACCCAGGACCTTTCAAATCCATAGGCCGATGCTCTATCCACTGAGCTAAATTGGCTAGGGCCTGTCTTTTATTTGTAAGTTTTCTTAGTACCTAGGATATTCAGAGCAGAAGAGAACTTAGTATTGGCGGGAGCTTTTCTAATATCATTATGCATTATAGGCTTAGTTTCTCTTTTACCATTTATTCTTCCCCTTCTGGCGCAGAGAGCATCAAATCATATTTGGACTCCTTAGTTCTTTTTGGAATCCTCTGCTGTCTTTGGGTTTTATGTACTTATTCTGAAACTTCACAAAGGCTTTTGCCTTTTCTTTTATATTTGAATATGTATTTTTTCTTTCATATTTTCTTTATTATTAAGCATGATTATACCAACAACAAAGGAGCTTTTAAAGAGGAGAATGAAAATTTTTTTGGAAAGAATTTGGCAAATGGATAAAAAGCCGTAAGATGTTTATATCCTTTAAAGTAGGATTTCAACTTCTAGGATTCAGCCCTAAAGAAATGATCAGCCCAAATCAAATGTGTGTGTGAGGTTGTGTACATGTACATATATACGTGTATGCGTGCACATATTTCACAAATTCATATTTATATTTATTTTTGTATGAGTCTGAGGAAGGAAGAATACCAACCAAACTTAAAATGTGTCGCAGGCAAGGAGAGAAGAACAATAAGCTTGTCGGTATGGAGAGGGTAAATTTGGGGTTTTCTTTGTAAACCTTAGTAGTGTTAGTCTTGTGACAGCAAGCACATTTTGCGTTTGCCATGATTTTCTAGAAACTATAAATAACTAAAATTTACGGAGAAGCAGAAACTCTGAGCATACAAATAATTATAGAAGAAATTTCAAAGGTTGTTAAAGACTTGGCACTAAAAAGGTCACCATTAGGCACCGAAGGTTTATGGCTAAATTTTGTGTCTTTTTCATATTACAGATAATCCTTTTTAAATCAAGCTCTTTGGTCAATAGAGAAAGAGGAGAAGTGCCCTAATTAATTTTTTAAAAACCAGCCTAGCCCAGCTGGCGTGGCTCAGTGGTTAAGTGTCGACCTATGTACTAGGAGGTCACTGTTAGATTCCTGGTTGCAGCATATGCCCAGGTTGCGGGCTTGATCCCCAGTGTGGGGTGTGCAGGAGGCAGCAGATCAATGATTCTCTCTCTTCATTGATATTTCTCTCTCTCTCCCTCTCTCTTCCTCTCTGAAATCAGTAAGTATATATTTTTAAAAATTTAATACCAAAATGTAATAATGGTTGTTTACTCACATAGTGTTTATAGATAAAACACTGTAGAATGATTTTACCTTTGGTTTATATATGCAAACATTAAGAAAAATTAAATAAATCCAATAGTGCCTTTAAAAAGGACACATTCTGACCAAGGGTTTATTTCAGGAGTGCAAAAGATGGTTCAGCATAAGAAAGCTATCAGAACGGTTCATTATGTCAACATGTCATTGCATCAGTAGACATGGAAAATATGCCAAAATTTAGTGCCATTTGCCAATAAAAAACTAAGGAAAATAGGAATATATTTATGATATAATCTTAAAGCGGGGGAAGGGTACAAAATGGTTTATATGATGTGAGCCAAACTTTCTTCTCTGGTATGTTTGCATATATCCATTTAACAAATATTTATAGAGGAAGGCAATGTGCTAGCTGCTTATATCACTTGGTAAATGCGTTTAGGTGCTGCAGTCTAGGTCAGCATTGCCTAATAGAAATAAAATGCAAGCTATATAACGTAATTTAAAATTTCTAGTGGCCACATAAAAAAGTTAAATGTGAACTTCCAGTTTAATAATACATTTTATTTATCCCAATGTATCCAAAATACCATTTCAATATATAATCAATATAAAAATTATTAATAAGCTATTTTACATTTTTATATGAACTTTCCTAGATCTGGTATTTTATACTTAAGTGCATCTCAATTTGGATGTAAATTTTCCCTAGAAATACTTGGTCTGTATTTAGATGTCATAAAATTTACAGTTGAAAAAGTAAGTTTCATGTCCAAGTTGTTCCAAACATACTGAAAATTTAGTTGAAAAAGTAGATTCTATGCCCAGGTTGTTCCAGATGTACTGAAAAATTTCCAGTTGCTGTGTTGAGTACCTTAATAATCATTTTCCTATATAACAAATTTAGTTCATCCCTTTTAAATAAATTGATTTGACTTTAAAGCAAAAGCATATCAGTTTCAAAACTGTGGCTGAGTTAAGGAAATTCACTAACCATGTACCAACTTACTATTCTTAACATTTAATTCAAAGCAGTTTTACATAAAATTTTAAAAAGTTCTAAATTTATCAATATCAGAAAAGCATTCTTTAAATTCTTTTGGTATTTTTGACAGCCAGTTTACAATTAAAATCTTCTGCAGTTTGAGTTTTGTTAGAAAAATGGTAATATTTTTGATTTGTACTATGAAAAGGTTTAATTTCAATATCAATTCTTATGAGGTCATATATAAGCTTTCTTTCCATGGAACTTCACATTTAGTTTGTTCATATGCAATGTGATCTAAGTGGAAAACATTACCATTTTTTATCTCTGATTATTGAATATATGGCCAGCATTTTGTTTCAAGAAAACCTTGAAGGTAAGTATTTCTTAATAGAATAGTGTATTCTAAATATAATTTCCTCAAAATGTGTTGGAAAAACACCACCATACAAGGTATACTATAGAAAAGGTATTGAAGTATTCTCTTTACTAGATTAATTCCTTTTATTAGATTAGATACACAATAATGCAATGTGTTTATTGGTATTTTACTAGGATAAAAACTCAATTTCTTTGCAGAGATAAAAAAAAAAGTATTTATTATTAAAGAATGGGGATTTTATTCTAAACTAGTTTCAACTTTATATGCAGAATTTCTGAGTACTTTTCATAGAATCAGATCAGTACATTAGCAGTAGATGATTATAATGTAGATGGGTTAATACCTTATTGTTATACAATATAGGCAGTAATACAGTGCAGATGATTCATTTGAGCAGTGAAAGATAAAATAATGATTGTATGTCATACTTTACCCTTATGCAGTTGTTTGAAATAGTTATATAATTATCTGTGCCGTTTTCTTCCCCATCATCTTACAACTAAAGAATTCTAGAACACTGGGGAACTTGTGAATAATCCAGACTGAGTGGTTTCTTGTTTAAAACTTTTTCTTTTGAATTCAGATTTGCCTCTTGATACTGATTTAGAAAATGAAAAAACATCTAAGATCATATTGGCTGAGATGCTTGGTGACATGATCTGGGAGGACTTGTCTGAGTGCCTCATTAAAAACTGTTTGGTTTATTCTATCCCAACAAATAGCAGCAAGTTACAGCAATATGAGGAGGTAAGAGCAGAAATATCACAGGAGGTTTTAAGAGATTAGGTTCTTATTGGTGTCAGGTTTTGTTTTTTGTTTTTGAGATCTTTAGTTCTTTTAGTGACATCTTTAAAAAATTATTAATAAGGAATAGAAGCAAATTCCTCATAACTTCCTTTTTCTCCGGGCTTCCTACCATTTGAATGGGAAGTACCTTCTTACTAAGTGTGTTTTCTTTAGTCAGATACTTTTGAAAAACAATTATCCTTGTATTATACTTGTATCAGTTATAGTAGTTAGTATGTGACACTACTTTCTCATTTCTTTTTAGTCTTTCCTTGAACACTAAAATAAGTATATTTATTTTAAAGGTCTTTGTACCTTAACCAAATAGAATCAGAAATTTCTATTGAAGATACTCTTCCTAATTAAGGCAGGAAAAAAAATGTATGATAGTTTCATTCCTAGTAATTGATGATTTGTTCTAAAACTTAAATGACCAGCTGTCCTGTTCTTTTCATTGGATTTGAAATTTTAATATTAAAATAGAATATATGTATGTAATTATTGCTTTTTTCTTGTATTTGCCAGATCATACAATCCACTGAAGAATTTGAAAATGCCTTAAAGGAGATGAGGTTTTTAAAAGGAGATACTACTGATTTGCTAAAATATGCCCGTAACATCAATTCTCATTTTGCTAATAAGAAATGTCAGGATGTGATTGTGGCGGCTAGAAACCTAATGACCTCTGAAATTCACAACACTGTGAAGGTATTGGGGTTATGGTATATTACACAGTGTTCAGGAAGCAGCTCCTTTTTGAGATGAATATGGTAGACTGGAAGAGGGCATGACAGTTGCTGAGCTCCTGGTGGGAGGTATTAATTTTCTGAATGTTCATTTTCTTACCTTTAAAGTGGTCCTAATATTTACCTCTTTCATAGGGTATTGTGAAGTCCAGAGAAGGTAATGCACATGAAAGCATTATATAAATTGAAAAAGTCTGCATGAATGTAATGGATTACTATTGTTGAAATTAGATAATATGCCAACCTATAGGTTTTTCTCAACTTCCTTACTTAATTTTTAGTACACAGTTTTGTGACAGATAGGCTTTATTTATGTCCAGAGATTACATTCTATTGTGAAAATGTTGACTTCATCTTTTAGACACTAGTTTTGAAGTTAAAATAATAAAAAGATGTGAACTATTTAAAGTATAACCAAAAGTCTGCAAAGTTAATGGACTGATTAATTTACATTGAGAGTAAGTTGCTCCTTTGATTTTAGATATTTCTGTGTGTTCACTTCTGTTTTATTTTCTCTTCATACCTTACAAATGTAAAATAATATTTGGTAAATGTAAGATGATATTAGTTTAAAACAACACATCAACTACGGTAATCTCATAATAGAAAATTGCTCAGCTGTTTTTCTTCTATCACTACAGGTATTCTACTCTTTTTCCTCTCTATCCCTTCTGCCATATTCCATCATCCTTGGGAGTACCCTGTTACTGAGTCCACTTTAGCTAGCCATTTGAGGGCATAGATAGTAGTTACACATTTTGAGGTAATTTTGGATTGTTTAAGAGAGTTGAAATCTGTTGATTACCAGGAATTATGCTGTGGGTTTTTCTAACATAAATATCACTTGATTATGTCACTCTTCTGCACAAAACCAGTGGCTTCCCATCTTATGTAAAGAAAGACCTAGCCTATAATACCTTACATGATCTATGCCCCCCGTTGCTCTCTGATTCCATGTGCTATATATGGTATTGATCTTCCGTCATTGCTGTTTCCTGAATTTGCTAGTACCACTGGTTGCCAAACCTTTGAATCTCTTGTTCCCTTTGTTAGGAACATTTTTACCACAAGTCATGCTACATGACTTGCACCCTTTCCTGACGATGCTTTAACATTGTGACCTCTGCCCTGGCCAGTGTGGCTTAGTTAGTTAAAGCATGGTCCCGTGTACCAAAGGGTCAGGAGTTCAGTTCCCCGTCAGGGCACATACACAGTTTGTAGGTTTAATCTCTAGTCTTGGTGGGCATGGGAGGTAACCAATCAATGTTTCTTTCTCATATTGATGTTTCTCTCTCCGTCTCTTTTCCTCTCCAAAATCAATAAAAACATATCCTTGGGTAAGGATTAAAAAAATAATCCTCCTGTATAATAAAACTAGGGGCCTGGTGCACAAAAATTTGTGCACTCGGGAGGTCCCTCAGCTGGACCTGTGCCCTCTCGCAGTCTGGGACCCCTCTGGGGATGTCCACCTGCTGGTGTGCCTGGCCAGCCTGGGTGAGGGGCTGATGGCTGTTTGCAGGCTGGCCAAGCCCCAGCGGGGTCCCCCACCCCATTGGGGTGTGGCCAGCCTAAGTGTGGGCATGAGGGCCGTTTTCAGGCTTTCAGGCTGCCCACAGCTCCCATTGACCCAACATCCCAGCAAGGCTGGCTGGCAGCAGGTTTCTAGGGTCTATTATCTTCTATAATTGATACACTGTTCCTTTAAGCCGAGGCCTAGGCAGGTAACGCAGCCTTCTGTTGGCTTCAACTCCGAGGTTTCTATAATTGAGACAATGTTGCAAATATGTTGTTGCCTTCTGCAACGGAAGCTGCCTATTTACTCTAGCAGCTCCTTGACTGCTAGCCTCCATCTTGGCTGGGTTAATTTGCATACAGTCGCTCTGATTGGCTGGTGGGCGTGGCTTAGGCGTCCCGGAGAAACGGTCAATTTCAATATTATGCTTTTATTAGATTAGATGCTAATATGCAAATTGTCCCCTCAACTGGGAGTTTGACCAGGGGGCAGGGACGGCTGGCCAACCACCCACGGCCCCTCCCCCTGGCTGGCCCAGCCCAATCAGCCCTCATCAGGGTGGGCCAGTTGGACCCCACCTGTGCACGAATTTGTGCACGCAGCACCTAGTAATAAAATAAAATTGTGACCTCACCCTATTTTATATACTCGTTCCTTGCTTTATTTTTCTTCTTATCATTTATCAATGAACATTCTCTATGAATTATTTGTTGTTTCTCCCACTCTAGAAAATAAGCTCCCTAAGGGGAGGTCTGAGTTTTTTCCTTACTGTGTATGTCCAGCACCAAGAAAATACCTGGTGCACACCACTATATACCTAGTATTCAATAAGGATTTGGTAAATGAATTAATATATATCTCACTTGCCTCTGTCATAACTTCTTGATGTAAATAAGATTGTTACTGTGTTGCTCTGTGACTCTGAGCTAAATATTTTAACCTTGTTGGACCTCATTTCTCTTTTCAGTAACATGACAAAATTGAACTAGATAATGTCTAATCTTCTTTTTCAACTAATTCTGACTTTCTATAAAACTACTTTCTTTTTTCTGAGTGCCCAAATTTTAATATGTAGCTTCTTCTAAATCAGGGTTTCTCAACATGGCATTGTTGTTATTTGGGACCAGAGAATTCTTTGCTGTTGGGGGTTGGCCTGTAGGAAGTTTAGTGGCACCCTAATCTCTGTTCACAGATGCCGCTGGCAACTCTCCTGCTTGTGATAACCAAAAATGACTCCAGATGTTCCCTGGAAGGCAAAATTGTTCTTAGTTAAGAACATCTGCTGTAGGTTCTAACCTGGTTCTTTTTCTTGGTATGAAGTCCCTGAAATTAGATATTTTATAAACTGCCCAGCTTTGAAAAGCTCATCTTCCTTTTTTCATAAATCATTTTACTTTCATTTGCCTTTCATAGTCTTCATCTGAGTTTTCTCCAGAACAATTCCCTGTTCTACCCACTGTTTTTGCAAATCATCTAAAATTGTGTATTGTTGTTGTTTTGTTTTTACATTTTAACCTGACAGGTGTCATGTTAGATCTTATATTCTTCCATCTTGAGGTTCCCTCACCCTCCTCATGAAGTCACTGTTTTGAGTTGTGCATTCAGGGTCCACTTGTTTTCAGACAAACATTAGCATTTTTCTATCATCTCTATAATTATATTTTTTCTTCTGCATTCTAATGTTAGCCATAATTTTGACTAATAGGTCCCGGACATTTGTATTCTTACATAAACTTCATAACAGCACTATGACGTAGATTCTGTTATGCCCTTTTACAGATTTGGAAGGCAAGTCTGACGACTTAAATATGTTTATCAGACTGAACTTTTTCTGTCATACATTTTCTGTAGAGGTCTAGTATATGAAGAGCAGAGCTGCTCGTCTTACAGTGGGATTAGGGAACCTGCTGCTTCTACATGCTTAATCTCTCCTTTTTTTGACCCCTCAGGCATCTTTAAGCAGCAAGGTTTGAAAATCATATTGCAGTACAATTTTTCTTTCTTGTGCAATGAGAAAATTGAAGTCCAGAAAGGTTAAATGATTTTGTCAAAAGTTAGGGTAAAAAATATCACTGATGCTTCCAGATTAACAGCCTCCTATTCTTCCCTTTAGTCTTGACTAAGTCTGGGAATTTTCATTTATGTAAACGTTAGAGAGGCTTTATTGATTTTGTATTATCACCAAATTAGTGCACAGAAGAATTGGAAGAATTTTAGTAAATAGTAAAAAGAATTGCTTATTTCTTGTGACATACTCTCAACCTAAGATTGAGCAGTCATTAAAATACTGCCATGTAGAGAAAGGGAGAGAATAGAGAGCGAGAAACAAAGATGTGAGAGAGAAACATCAATCAGTTGCCTCTTGCACATGCCCTGACTGGGTATCAAACCCAAAACCTAGGTATATGCCTTGATCAGGAACTGAACTCACAACCTTTTGGTGCATGGGACAACATTCAACCAAGTGAGCCACCTGGCTGGTGCTATACTCAAATCTTTTTATTATCCTAGTAGGGGCCCGGTGCACAAAAATTTGTGCACTCGGGGGAGGGGGGGCATCCCTCAGCCTGGCCTGTGCCCTCTCGCAGTCTGGGACCCCTCAGGAGATGTCCACCTACTGGTGTGCCTGGCCAGCCTGGGTGAGGGCTGATGGCTGTTTGCAGGCTAGCCGAGCCCTCCAGTGGGGACCCTGACCCCATGGGGGTGTGGCCAGCCTGGGTGAGGGGCTGAGGGCCGTTTTCAGGCTGCCCACAGCTCCCATTGATCCAACGTTCCAGCGAGGCTGGCTGGAATCAGGTTTCTGGGATTTATTTATCTTCTATAATTGAAATTTTGTTGCCTTGAGCAGAGGCCTAGGCAGGCAACGAAGCCTCCTGTTTGCTTCAGCTCCGTGGCTTCTATAACTGAAACATTGTTGCCTTGAGTAGAGGCCTGGCCGGCCTAGGCAGGCAATTTTAACTCCATCACTGGTGCAACGGAAGTCTCCTGCTTGCTCTAGCTCTGTGGCTGCTGGCTGCCATCTTGACTGGGTTGATTTGCATACAGCCTCTCTGATTGGCTGGTGGACGTGGCTTAGGTGTCTTGGAGTGATGGTTAATTTGCATATTATTCTTTTATTAGATTAGATAGAGCCATAGCCTTATCATCATGGAAGCAAACAATATCTTATTCTTCACTGTATGCTTGCATTTGAATTATTCTGAAGATAGTGCTTTTTCTGTTTCTGTGTTGAATCAGATTATTCCTGACTCTAAGATAAATGTGCCTGACTTACCCACCCCTGATGAGGATGACAAGCTACAAATACAGAAAATGTCCACAAGTCAGTACAATGAAATGGTGAATTTACAGCCTGAAAATACATTGGACCAACATTCCTTTTCTTTGCCCACTTGTCGTGTTAGTGAATCTGTGAAGAAATTAATGGAACTTGCCTACCAGACTTTACTAGAGGCAACAACCAGTAGTGATCAATGGTAAGAGTTCTGTTGTGTGAACATGACAATGACTTTGTCAAATGTATATCTGAACAGATATGTATTAAGAAAATTAGCTTGAATCTTTTGAGTTTTCTTTTTTTAATCCTAAGCTGAGGATCTTTTTTCCATTGATTTTCTTTTTAGACAGCATGGAAGGGAGGAAAGAAGGGGAGGAAGGGAGGGGGAGAGAGAGAAAGAGAGAGAGTGAGAGAGAGAGAAACACATTGATTGGTCACCTCATGAATGCATCCCAACCCGACAGGGGATTGAACCTGCAACTGACGTATGTGGCCTTGACCGGGAGTTGGACCCACGACCCTTCTGTCCACATGTCAACTGAGCAAAACCAGCCAGGGCTCTTTTGGATTATCTTACCCCATTAGTTAATTAATATATTTTTTCTAAAAAATAGTGCAGCACACATATGTATATTAACAATTAACTTGTCTTTTTAATAATATAACAAGGTGTAAGAATACAAACGTGTATGGATCACCTAATGGGTTTCCTTGATGTTAAAAATTGTTAATTATTTTTAATAGAAAGCTTTTTAATTTTAATTTTTTATTTGAATTGAGTGACATTACATCAGAAAGCATGTGTAAGGAATTTAGAATGCTACGTAGAAAATTATTAATACTCAAATGTTTATTATTATTGATAGGAATGGTAATAGTGATAGTTGTATCATCTACTCCAGCCGGTACTAGCTCCTTAGCTTAACATTTATGTTACCTTTTGAAATCTAGGCCCTAATTAATTTACTTTATTTTTTCATCTTACAGAATCTTTATTGAAAATATCACCGAAGTATCTACCGATATTTACAATGTTGCGTCAGCCCAAACCACTTTCCACAAAAACTTTTTGTAAAGTACTTTTATTGTCTACATACTACCTTCAGGAAATTTTGAAGGAAAAATAGTTAGACTTAGAAGTTAATTAAAGTGACATTTCATCTCATAACCCAGAGCTAACTTGTTTGCATTTTCTTCTCTTTTTAAAAAAAATTTATTATTTTTTTAAATCTTTATTGTTTAGATTATTACAGTGTTCCTCTACCCCCCATTGCTCCCCTCCTCCCAGTTCTTACCCCACCCTCTGCCCTTACCTCCCGCCCCCACTGTACTCATCCATACGTGTACAATTTTTGTCTAGTTTCTTCTTGCACCCCCAACACCCCTTTCCCTACCCCCGAGAATTGTCAGTCTACTCCCTTTCTATGCCCCTGATTCTATTCTATTCACCAGTTTATTCTGTTCATCAGATTTTTTATTCACTTGATTTTTAGATTAACTTGTTGATGTGTATTTGTTGTTCATAATTCTTATCTTTTTCTTCTTCCTCTTCTTAAAGAATACCTTTCAGCATCTAAACTAATAAAAGCGAAATATTAAAATTAACCGTTTCTCCGAGACAGGGTAAGCCACGCCCACCAGCCAATCAGAGCGGCTGTATGCAAATTAGCCCAGCCAACATGGCGGCCGCCACTCACGGACCTGAGTAAACAGCCCTTTCCATTGCGGCAGGAGGGAAAGTGAAGCTGAGCCCTTCAG